>WJSG01016285.1:0-10795 GCA_016618145.1 Sanghuangporus lonicericola | reverse complement strand
CAGGCAAAAACCTGGATACGATTACATAACTGCAATCGTACAATATCCAATAACGTGCGAGGCAGGGTCTAGGCGAGGGTGAGTGAGGATCGGCACCAGGGAGTGGGGGAGGGGGGCGCCAGTACTCGAGTCTAACGGCGCGTCGAACGGTGCGCGTTTATGCCACAGGAATGCCTGCAGCCACGAGTATCACAGGCATACCGAGTTAAGCTAACTCTAGTCATTCTTGCCCGCCGCCTTCTTCGCGCGTCCTTGGAACGGCCAGCCAATCTGAACCGACTGATGCAACTCGACACCCAAGTCGTCCGCCAGCTTCCACACGAATCCGGGGTTCTTCTGGAACATCCTGCCGACGAGCACGACGTCCGCCTTGCCCTCGTCTAAGATGCTCTGCGCGAGCTTGCCTTCGTTGATGGCCCCGACAGCCCCAACAAAGGCCGTATCTCCAAGCGCGGCCTTGACAGCGGCTGCGAACGGCACCTGGTAGCCGGGGCCATACTGGAGGGGCACAACGCGGGCAGAGGAGGACAGACCGCCCGACGAGACGTCGATGAAGTCGACGCCGTGCTCAACGAGGACGCGCGAGAGGCGGACGGTGTCTTCGAGGCGCCACCTCGGGCCCTGCTCGTCCTCGAGCCAGTCCGTGGCGGACACGCGAAAGAACAGCGGCATCGACGGCGGGATGACGCTGCGGACGGCGTCGACGACCTCGATGGCGAGGCGGATCCGGTTCTCGAACGAGCCCCCGTACTCGTCCGTGCGGGTGTTGTTCGGCGCGTAGAATGAGCTGATGAGGAACCCGTGCGCGCCGTGGATCTCTATCACGTCGAAGCCCGCGCGCACGGCCCGCTTCGCGGCGTCGACGAAGCCCTTCACGACGCGTCCAATGCCTTCCTTCGTGAGTGCCTTCGGCGTGGGGTAGTCCGCCTGGAATGGCTCGTCGGTCGGGCCCCACACGTCGTCGGGCCACCCGCCCCCGACGGACGAGACGGTGCCGGGTGCAGCAACCCACGGCGCGACTGTCGACGACGCCTTGCGGCCGGCGTGTGCGAGCTGGATCCCGATCTTCTGGTTCTGCGAGTGTGCGAACTGCACGATCTGCCCCCAGGCTGCTGCTTGCTCGTCCGTCCAGATGCCCGCGTCGTTGGGTGTGGCGCGTCCTTCGGGGAGGACGGCGGTCGCCTCGGTGAATGTCAACCCGGGTCCGTGCGTGAGGATCCCGCCGACTACGAGCACATGCCAGTCAGTATGTGATTTCAGGAAGGACCGAGGAGGACGTACGATGAACGAGCTGCCAGGGCGAGACGACACCGTTCTCGGATGAGTACTGGCCGAGCGGCGCAAGCTGTGCATCTTTGTTAGCCGCTGGATAACCACACGAATAAGTACCTTGGATGGATGCGCAGACTCACGAAGACGCGGTTCTGGAACTCGACTCCACGGATCCTCAACGGCTTGAAGAGCGAGGGTATCCGCTTCCCATCTGGCTGCGGGTCGAACGCGGTCCCAGCCGGCGGGAACTGCTGCGGAATGAAGTAGGGGACATTCGGGGCGGGCGCGTTGAAGAGAGGTCTGGATGCCATTGCAGGGGTCAGCAGGTGATGGAAGACAACGGGGGGTAGAGCTGTGGATGTTGGTGTGGATGTGACGAACTTCAACCCTTATACTTATATCCCGATATCCCGCAGATAGTTCGCTGACGGACGTCCGATGTTGCATGAGCGATATGTCGGCATGCGCGATGACCAAGCACAAGTAGACAAGGAACAATCACTCACCACGAGAGTTTGTCCGGAGTGTGGGCAATCGAGGATTGGCGGAGTCGATTGCTCTCGCTTCGTGAGTAGCGCACACGTTGAAGCTGCCACTGCGTTTGTGCGAGTAGGAATGAAATCGTGGTTAGTCAGTAACAAGAACATTGCACGTACCTGGCGATTTGAATAGTCCAGGGACGGAGCGCATCGCAAGTCCGCAGAAAACGAGTATGGGGTGATCCAGGAGTTTGAGCGGGGTCGCGAGATGCGAGCGTCCCTCGAGGTACCGGCGCGATTCTGGCTTATTGCTCAATTCGAGACGTACCTTCAAAGCGTGGCCGTGACGCATGGCTCGAGAGTCAGCGAGCCACCGTGCAGTCCGTGCGACACGGTGTCTGCAGCCACCTCATCAGATTCACCACAGGGGGATCCCGAACGTCGCTAGGAAGCCTGCGCACGGGCGGGACCATGTGTAAGCACAGTGTTTCAAGGACCAACGTGGGGAGGGAGAGCGTTACATGCCATCCGGACGAGAGCGTCATAACGTCTTGAAGCTTGAAAACCTCAAGGGTGCGCAGAGGATGCTCCTCCCGCATTAACGGACGCCGGCCCCGGGGGGAGAGCAGATGCGGACGTTGTCCGACTTGTCCGCGCAACTTGGTGCTTCACTCACCTATTACGGACTTACTTCGAGAGGCGCACGGACAGCTCGCTCCTGAGAATGTGCTTTGATCGCAGAAGACTCATCTGGAGGTGTTCGCGGCCACCTGGGAGTACTAATGGTTAGGCTCGGACAAGTGGTCAAGGCTAGTCAGAAGATGTACGGTGCACGAGGTGGAGAAACGTATTCTGAACATCTTGTGGTCGCTCGGGACGATGGCACGATGTCCAACGTGAGCAAGGGAGCCACGGGCTGCTTGGTTCTCGACGCGTCATCGTCAGTGAGAGTAGTAGAAAGAGCGTGGACTCAGGCGTGATCGTGGTCGACGTCGTGGTCGAGGCGAGAGGGCCAGCTGAGAGGATCCAGAACCGAAAAGTCTAACCGAAACCAGGCATAGTCGTACATCGCACGGTGCTCGATGATCACCCTCACGCCCCATCGCCCCTGCGTAAGCGATTGAACTTGGGCAGCATCTCGCGCAGATACTCGGCGTGTTTCCTCCGCAGATCCATCTCCTGCACCTTCCCGCGGCCGCTCCAAACCCTCCGCTCCGCTGCAGGTCCGTAGATCACCGTATACTCGTCGAGCATCTCGTCCTCGGTGGGGACTACGAGGACCCCGGCGCCGACAACGCAGTAGGACGAGATGCGGAGGGTGTGGTGCACGCGTGCGCGCGTGCAGATCGTGTTGCAGTTGCCCACCGTCGGGGACTCGACGCCTATGTAACGGAAGGGTCAGTTGGGTGTCCTAACGGTCTCTGGGTCGGGAAGAACGCGACAAGAGGGTGCCTCTGGCAGGAACGCGCGCGATGCTGACGTGGAACACGGTGCGCTGAGGACCGCCTCCTTGAGAAAGGAAAGCCCAGACCGGGACACGAAAGTAAGGACTCCGAGTCTGTGCTCACCCACGTCCCGGTCGCCTGAGCACGACCGTGTGTGTCGAGTGGGCAGTGTCAAAACCTGCGCACAAGGTGAACCGTTATGGCTTCTCGTCGAGGACGTGCTAGTGCAGGCCAGATCTGAACGCCGTGGCGCAGGGTTCTGGACGCGCACATGTAGTTCGGATAGCATACAGTGAGCCTGAGCGGAGAAGGGCGGACGTCCGCCCGCGGGAAGTGACTCGTGAGCTGCAAACTTCAGCGCCGTCATCTCAACCGTGAACCCGCAAGTGTGCGAGGTGCCGGCTTGCTGCAGTGTTGGTACGACGGAAAGCATGTACGTCGTCGCCGCGCTCAGATGGCTCTCGAGTAAGTTCACGGATGTCCGAGAACCTCATGCCGGTCGCCGCTCGCGCGATGTGTGGCTCGACCAGCCCGGGCGGCGGCCAGGAGGACAATGGCGAGCGCTGCATTGAGAATGGCTACGAGGCTTGATGCGCAGCGGTACGGCGAGCATATCCGCATTTCGAACCAACAAAAACTGAGTCGCTAGACAACATACTCGCCGTGCACGGACTCTGGGACCCTCTGCGTCGACTTTCTGACCGGCGAAATGGTGACCTCGTAGACCGCCTGTGTACGCCATTTCGCCAGGCGGGACGTGTCCACGGATACCGTGACCGGTATGCTCGCCGCACATGCAGACGGAAAGTAGCCTTGAGCCACACATCTTCGCCCAAGATTGGAAGATGCACCCCGCACCACCCGTCGATTATCATAGAGACAGTTCACCACACATCGACGTTTCGCCGGGTGATAATGCGGGTATGCCAGGAATCGCCAAGACGGTCGAAGAAGGAGCCGCTCTTGTCGCCCCCGCGGTATATGCAAGCGAGGCCCAACTCGTGTTGGCACCCTTCCCGACCCCCAAGAACGTTTGTAGTCCGGTCGAGGACGTGGTAGAGCGAGTGAGAAGTGGAACACCGTCGTGCACGACGCACGGCCTCGACCAGCGTACATAACGGTCTCGCAGTCGTTGAACGAGACCGGGCGAGACCGGCACACACACGCGACTTCGAATTGGACACATCGCACTTGTACGCGAATCGAGAAGCAGCCCAGCGCGCAGAGGTCGGCGGACATGGAAGGAGAACGGCGGACATGATACACGAGGGAGCGAACGCAGGCTGAGCGTATGCGGCTTACAACGACGCGCGAGACTCGAGGACCTCGTGATGATTACAGACGCAGGAGACGGTCTTGACCAGCAGGAGCCAAGGGAAGACAAAGAACGTTGCAGGGCGAGACCATCCCAGGCATACATGGGTGTATGCGCACGACATGAAGCCCGCCGGGCCAGAGTGCCGGGGCGAGGGCTTGGGAACACAGCGGGGACGTATGACGACACGGGCAGCGATATGTCCGTGTTCTAGAGGTGGGAGAGAGAAGACGACGTACGGCATCCGATCTCGAAGAGGTTGTCGTCGCCGATGCGCATCACCTCCTTCCGCCTGCGAACCTGTCAGCGCGAGGGACAAAGAGACGGGGAGGACGGACCTGTTGACGATGATGGCGCCCTCCTCGATGATGCAGCCAGAGCCAATGACGATGGGCCCGGCGATGGCGAAGATGGTCGCCTTGGGATGGACGATGGTCCCTGCGCGAGCTGAGCGTGGGCGAAGACTTAGGTGGAGGGAGGACTTGCCTGCGCCGATGGTGATGTCACCCTTGAGCTCGACGTCCTGGCACACAACGGCCTTGGAGTGGATCGTGAACTTGTCGCGTCTGCAGGTGGGTTAGCGAGCGTGCGAACGAGTGGTTGCGGGACTCACATGGGCGGCATCGGTGTTCGAGCTCTAGTTCTATTGTGAGCGGCGAGGAGCCTCGTGGCAAGCGCGATGTCCGTGGCGTCTATGCAGTTGCTCTTCACCCGATACCCATAACCCCTTCACCAGGGCCTCCGCCCGCCTTCTTCCCTTCTCGTCTCTCTCCGTCTCTCTCTCTCCGACTGCGACTGGCGATGGCTCCGACGGCGACACCGCCCGGGCTGACCGAGGCGACGCGCAACTCCACGACGCACTGGCAGCACGACCTCCAGGCTCTCTTCGACCACGCCAAAGACCGCTTTGCAGACGTCGTATGGGAGCTCAACTCGGACTCGGGCAGCGGGGTAGAGGAGGTCTGGGGCCATAAAGGTGCGTTCTCTCTCCCTTTCCTTCGCCTTTCGCGCCTTCTCCCCGAGTCGTCCTGTCGATCAATCCGTGCATGTCAACTCGAGCGTGCCTTCTCTTCCTCCGCGTTCCGTTCTCCATGTCTGGGTGCTCGGATGCGCCGTTCTCAATGTGGCTCTTGCTACGCCCTTGGCCGTTTGAGCTCTCGGTGGTTGAGCAGTGTGTGCTACGGTCGACATTCAGCTCGTCCCTCCCGTGCATATTCAACACGAACTTATCCTTGTTCGTGCACGCCGCTTTCCGATGCCCAGTTCGCCTGATTTCACTCCTTCAACCACTGGCCGTGTCTCATGCCAGGAGATCTTCGGGTGGTTGTCGTGCCCCGCTGCCTCGTATATGCCCCGAACTTCTCCGACGATCTGCGTCGGCTGCTGCATTCTGACGGACATGCACGAAGTGTGCAGGTGTCGTGGCTGAGCTCGTCCTCTGCGCTTGGCGTGCATGTTCACATCCTCCGTATACATGGAGCTATGTGTTGCTGCGATCAGGATGTCTACCCACTGCCTGCTGTACGGACAGTAGGAACTCTACCCAGCGTGCAAGCATAAGGGTGAACAGCACTGCGCGCGCATCTTGTGAGTGATTGCGCCTCGCGTGTGCGCGGGCTGTGACCACTGCATGCACTTCCATGCCGCTTTCGCGGTGTCGGAGTGCGCATTCGAGAGCTGAGCGGTTTGAAGAGTCCCCGCGCCTGCCGCCACCCGGACGGCACCGCCGGATGATCCGTCGGACAGAGGATGGCGGCGGCACATCCTCGCCAAGTGACTTTGAGCGACAGTCGTCGCAACTGAATGCCTGGACGGTGCCACAGCTCGCAATGTTCGAGCCAAACACCACATATGACTCTCGTTCCGAGTCCGAATGGGATGAGATGTTCTCTCGCGCGAGCGGAGCGGATTTATACCAGTCGGACTTGGCGGGTGTTGATCTCTGCCGGTGGGTGTTCGGGGACGTCGCAGTCGGATGGCTGGGCGTGATGCAGGAGCGGTCCGGCGAAGTTGTCCCAAACAAGTGCGTCCTCCTCAACCCCCACCGCTGGTTCGTTCGTCAGACCGCGCATGGTGAGCTCTGCGAACGTGTAGTCGGCACGGCCCTGCGTTCGCCCGTTTTCCACGTCCCACTGGTGTGCTCCTGCCGGTTGGGCAACCTGATTGTCTGAGAGTGGTCCCCACCGGCTGGATGGTGCTACTCCTCGCAACGGACTGAGACCGACGCCTCGAACAAGATGTTCGATACAGCGAGTGCAGTGGACGCGCAGGAGTCGAGCAAGGCAGATGTTGCTCGCTGCGGGTGGTACGTTGTGTGTAACCAGGGAGTAACGGATGTCGCAGGCAGATGGCTCGAGTTGTCCGCGGATAAGCGCGTCCTACGGTCCATCCTGATCAACTGCCGCGGCGAGTTCGCTGGGCTACCCAATGTTGCTGGGTTACTTCGCATCTGCTGGGCTCGCTGTATGAAACATCGTTTGGTTCGAAGCGTCCTGAGTGCCTCTTGGCCTAGCCCGCTTGCGAGTTGCTAGTCCCTGCGGCGGCACTGTCCACAAACGACGGGACTCAATGGGACGGCTCTCAAGCTCTCGGGAGAGTGCAGGCGCAGAATCCGCCTGCCGTTCCATTACCATTGACGTCTGCCGACGCTTTCTCCGTGTCGGTTCAGCTCATCCTTTCTTACATGTGCCTGGGCGTAAGACGATCGCTTGCTTCCTTCGTCTTTGCTCTGCCATCTCGTACCCCGCTGACTGACCCTCCTCCGCAGCCGTTGTGTATGCCCGCGCGCCGCCGTCGTTTCAAGCCCGCTACTTCTCCTTCAAGCCGCCTCCGATCGCGTCTCCGNCTCCTTCAAGCCGCCTCCGATCGCGTCTCCGACCCCGTACTCGTCTTCTCCGACTGGCACGCTTCCCGCCACGTCTGCCCTCTCGTTAACTCTTGGCCTCGACTTTTCTGCACCCTCCCGCTCCCCGTCCCCGTCTCCGTTCCGCGCGAACTCCCCCGCGCCGTCGACGGCCCCCGGTGCGCTCATGCGGCTGCCAACAAACATCAACCCTCTTCGCGAACGAGCTCGAGTATCTCTACACCGGCAAGGGCTGGGGCGAGGCCTTTGAGTTCCTGTTCGACTCGGCCGAGAGCGAGGTCGAGGGCGACGGCGAGGAGGCGCGGCTGGACAAGCTGCGCAAGGACCTCGTGTTCATGTGGCGGTCGCGGCTGTACTCGGACGTGCGCATCTCGCTCACCGGCTCGTTCTCGTCGACGAACCACGAGAGCGCGACGTCGATCTTCTCCTCGCACCGCTCTCGCGCTCGCCGTACATCAGCACGCAGCAGCTGCAGCGCCCGGCGAGCCTCTCACTCTGAACCTCCGTTCACGCCTTTATGTACGTTGCATGTCGTAGTAGAAAATATATCTCGTCCGCGGAACACGGAGGGCGTGCCGAGAATCCCGGGGCGGCGAGTAGCCTCGTGTTCGCGGTTAGCGGCCGTCGCGTCCGCCCCCGACGCACGCACGATGCCGCACTGGGCAGGCGAGTTTGTCCCTCCACGGTAGGATTCTTGACCTTACGACATATCCCAGGATACAGGTGCAGGAGGTGCGTCGCAGGAGTGATATAACATATCCTGTCGCCCTCGCCATTCTGCCGCGACTGGGAGGGTTGTGTGCGCAGAGTTGGCTGGCAGGAAGCAGCTGGAAACTCGGGGCTTCCTCGGTACGCACAGGACGCTGCTACGTACAGGAGGCTGTCTGCGTCGACTCAGGCCAGCGCGGGGCCCGTGGAGGGAAAGGATGAGGAGAGGAGGGAGGGGACGGCGAGGAGAAGGTGAGCGCTAGCATGCCCAGGACTCACGGAGAGGCGTCCCCTGCGTACCAACATAGCTCGAGGCGAGAAACGGCCGGCGTACAATGTTTCCGCGCTGTTCAGATGCGTCAGGCGCGATTTAGCCATCTTTTGTGCCTCTTGAGACACCCGGGCCGCGGTAGGCTCGGAGTTACGTGCATAACAAGCCAGCACCGGCTTTTGGGTCGTCTTGAGCTGCACGCTGTGGCTCTAAAGCAGTCCTGCACGGGTATAAATGTGTTTATTCCAGCACGACGAACAGTACTTAGTAGGTTAAGCCGGATTTAGTACCGTAGAACGCGATCTCGCGGCGCTGCACAGCCGCAGAGCCGCTCTCTTCTCGACCACCACGACCGCTGCCCGGGGCACCGAGCTGACGACGAAACACTCGTATACAAGACTACTAGTATCTGATGCTTGACTCCGAGCTTACAAGCGACTCCGACTCGTGCTTGCCGCCTCGAGTTCCGGGCAGGGGCCCGGACATATGTAACCGTCGACCGACTCCTCGACCTTCTTCTGGTAGATCTGCAGACGCGTTCTCGCCTCGGCGCCGCATCGAGAACGCGCAAATAGCTGGGGTACGACTCAACCAGGAGACGTGAACGGTAGGGCTGCGGAGACCGGAAAATAGATGTCACCTAGCTAGCTGGAAGGCACTTCACGCGATCTTGTTGTGCTCCGCCATGGCCCCGTATCGAACGACCTGATGCCATCGCTCGACGCCGCTCTTCAGCGCGTTCTACTGCTCTCCCGGCCTCGGATTCTGCTCATGTCTATCCGGTGAGCGAAGACGGCGGCCTCCTCGAAGCCGGCACTCTTGGGACCGGGCATGATGATCACCGCATACCCGTCTGTCCAGCTCATGCTGACTGGTCGTGCCTTGGCTCCTGCTCATGCCGCTCGTCTGAATCCAACTGATCTCAGCTCACCTGGGACTTGACCTTATTGGCTGTAGAGACTCCGCGCGCTCTCGGAGCGGCGACTAAGTAGTACGTTGTGATGAGGCTTCTGTGTGTCTTGCTCATGCTCTCCTCTGGAGAGCCAGCCTTGCGCGCCGGACAGGATTGCGAGGAAGGATGCCGAGGGGCTGGGAGGGCGAAAATGGAGTGCTCAGATGGTGATGGGAGGAGAGAGAGGTGAGCCGGCAGCAGAACGCTCCTGTCCGACAGCGGATACCTGGGAACATTCAAGCCGGTAAGCCGCGCGCAAGCCGGTCAGCACGGTCATGTCCAAGCCTGGACACCACTTACCATTGGCCGTCTCGTGAAATTTTCAGGGTTTTCGAGCCGCCCAGGCTTGCAGGAGGCGAACACGCTCGCGGCGCATGCCTCGGACTGCAACCAGCGCGAGTTCCGTCCGATATGACACTCAGGTACGGCCCTCATCATCATACTCGAGCTGAGGTAACAGATTGGTAACAGAGGTCCCGCGGTAGTCACTTGCCGCTCTCAAAGTACCGTCCTCCTGATCCGTGACTGATGCGATACCTCCGTGCAGACAGGCCCGCCTCAGTGAGTCTTCGCGTGGCAGGGCGGCAAGACAATACCAGAGAACTCGTCGGAGGCGGCTCGCGTGCAGCGGTCAATATTGCGACTCATTCAATCTTCTCACCAGCATGTCCCGCAACCCGCCGGCCAGGCCGGCGCAGCGGGATTGCCGCAGCACGTATGTACAGTCTCCGGTCGGTGGCACGCTTCCAGAGATAGTAACGCGAGGTGCGTGCTCCGGTGGCGAACATAACTCGGTCCCTGACATCCAGACTGCTTGCAAACCCCTCCCTCCGAGTACCGCGGCTCAAGTTTTGTTCACACAACACTGCTGACGCGGAAATGAGGGGCGTCCATGTATGTATCGCTGCTCATGGCTTATCGGACTTGCTCACTTGATTGTATGACAGCAACGGCCTGCAGGACGGCGCAGTACAACCAGAAGACTTGGATGCAAATTCCAGAAGGAGGAGTGACAACGCAAGGCTATCTCACGCCGCCGGGAGCATGAGAAGTACTGTGTATCTGAAACAGTCCACCGCTCCATGTAGGTACGTCGGTGTTACCCCATGGTGACTGCCCGCAGGAAGATGCCGATGTGTACGTACCGGACGCAATGATTATGCTCCGCAGATCTTCGGCTCACCGTGACAGAGGAGCCCCCATCTTCGGCTTACTTACTTACTACAGGGAACTGTCCCTCCACGGCGCCGCATGTTCCGAACCCCTCTGGGTCTTATAGACTACTACTCCTTCTGTGCTTTACGGACATGTAGCTAGTCTCTGTGGTTGCTACTCCAATATATCAGATGATAGCAGCTCACGAATTTGAAGCGTACGAGTGAATTGTTTTGCAAAACTAGTATTGAAGAGCCCTTAACTGCACGCTCTTGAGACGTCTACCGGATATAGTTACTGGGATACCGGCCGCAGAATAAGCTTTCGGGGATGAC
>WJSG01016280.1:0-10475 GCA_016618145.1 Sanghuangporus lonicericola | reverse complement strand
TTTCTAACTACACGTCCACTTACAAGCAATATCAGGTGAGTAGCTCCGCCATCGATATGACATGCGTGCGAAGTCGGTTTCCGACATCGTTTGACGTGGGCTGCACCGATCTGACTTTGCCTTTGGCCTATGACAGGATTAATTGTCACCCATGCCCGCGACACCTCGACGACAGGACGGGGGAAACACGCTGCGCCGCATTGATGACACTTCCTCTGCGATCGTATACGGTGGGCAGTGGACCACAGGCACCGTGAACACCACGGACAGCAATCAAGCCACAGTTCACACGTCAACGCAGTCGGGATCCACTATGAAGTTCTCCTTCACCGGTGCGTCCCTCGCTCTGTACCTGGGGACAGACTCACGTATTCATGCTGCTTATACTGCTATTCAGGGACCTTCATCGCCGTGTACGGTGTTCTCGACGGTGACCCATATGCGGCATCCTTCACGTTAGACAGCGCAAGTCCCTCGGCTGAAGGACTGTCCCAACCTCCTGCATCACCGAAAGCCGACTGGCCTTTCTTCTCGCGATTACTGGACCCCGGCACGCACGAGCTCGAAGTCACGGTGAACAGCGGGACGTTCAACGTCGACTACATCGAGTACACCTCGTCGGGCTCGGCAGATCCTTCGTCTGAATCGTCGGCAGCAGCCGCCTCATCAAGTGTGTCGATATCCCCAATACCATTCTCGAAAGCAGCATTATCCAAGGGTGCGGTTGCTGGTACNTACCATTCTCGAAAGCAGCATTATCCAAGGGTGCGGTTGCTGGTACCTCCGCCGCTGGTGCTGTGCTACTCGTCCTCCTGGTCCTCATGATCTATTGCGTGCTCATTCGGAGAACTCGGAGAGTACGACATCGGAGCGTGTCTCCAGAGAAGCCTTTGGAGCTTATTCCTGATGGTATGTCACCAGTTGCTCCTACGAGTGATAGCTAACCATGAATCATCATCGTTCAGCTCAACCTAAACCATCCCTTCGTCGTCCATTCCGTCTTGGCAGCATCTACCGCCCGACGCCGGCACGATCTACACAGAGCTCGAAGACCGCGACATCTTCAGCACCTACATCCGTCACACAATCATCCGCTATGTTTACGTCCGTCATCATGCTATCCCCTGCACTATCCATGGTCTCGGAAGAGTCGGAAGGACGACAGCAAGTCTGACTCTGCCCGCGTCTCCCGTCGTCTACATCTACGCCACATACTCCCGCATAGAGCTTACCAATATGGACTCCACGGAGCTTGCATTAGATCTGTCCTCCACATCGTTTCAAATCGATGGCCTACGTATACTCTTTCCAGGCTCTCGCTGTATCAACACATACTGTACCATATAGCCACACGTGTACCTCTCTACTGCTCTCACTGTCAATTCATCTGTCCGCTATCCACAAGTCCACCCACAACACTAAATGTCAGCCTCATCAAGTTCGCGTCAGGACGATGCAGATGATGTGTGGAGGATGAGGTCAGAATCCGGATCCGGTCGTGGGAACGGTCGCCGACGGCAGTTCGACGCTGTTTCGACGGCGCTTCGTGCTTGCTTCGTGCAGCTCTTCCTCGCTCTCTGACTACGACCCACCTCAACAATCTCGTAACTTCTGCTGTTACTACTGAGGCTTGATATGTCTACCGTCTCTCTGGGGTTGTTCCTGCTACTTACCCTGGTCCTTCACTGGCAAGTTATAGGCGAGGTCTTGGCCTGACGTGTCCTCTCGACTGCCTATGCACTTGTGGGGCGAGCAATGTGGAAACATCAAGGTCCGGAAGTACATTCCACTTTGGGGTGGGGAAATGCGCTCAATGCATCGTCTGGTAGCAATAGAGCAGTTCGACCCTGTGGGACGTACCGGTGAGTTCCTATAGCTCTTGGCTGCGGATTGTCTCCTGTTCGAATATACGCCCCGCATTACTGTCCAACACATTGCTCGCCAGCATGCTACATACGCTGCTCTTCTCGATGCAGCTGTATGCAGCTGGTCGGATAAAAGCCACTACTCTCGTGTGTAGGCGTTTAGCACGACCCTCGCGCTCACGTGACTGATCGCGGTCAACGCGACGCGTCTGTGGCTGCACGGGATAGTCCGACTACAAACTGGAGAACCGCGCGGAACACGACCACTATGCTCTCTGAGCGTATCAGACACTGTCCAAAACTACTGTGAATAGACAATATTCCAAGAAAGCGATGACGTATGGAGAGCACCCGAAATACAGCAAATAGCACGACGGTGGTACAGCAGAGAGCATAGGGGACGAGCGAGGAGACTGAGCAGGGAGTCTACGGACTTCGAGAGCAGACGATGTTTGGATTGGGCGCGGATAGACGTATCGTGAGATAATATGAGACTTTCTGAGGAGAGCAAAGTACGTGGACGGAGACATTGGGGGACTACTTCGTGCTTCTTTCAGAACCAAGGCTGGGGGTCGTTCGCACCCGGGACGGTCTCGTGAGTTATGGCAGTACCCTGCGAGAGTGCACCATACACTGTGTTTTCAACAGGAGGTGCCCATTCGAGTTGGGCAAGGAATGGGTCAGTGTGGAGCCCGTTCCAAGCGTCTTGCGGGATGGGATGGCCCATGTACGTCTCGGCGGGCCCTCCGACGTATCCGGGATCGACGACTTCAGGGGAGCTGATTATCGATGCAGATGTGGAAGCGCTCGCGGGTCCCGGGGTAGTGAGTACTGCCAGTACTGATGTCAGCCCGCTTCGTCGGCGAGTCATGCAACCAACTCACCCGTCTGTGACACACTGCTGTGCGCAGCTCGTCGTGCAGCATTCTTCCCGACCTTGGGCCCCCGATTCCAATGCATCTTCTTCCGAGCGCGGTCCTTGCATTCGACGCCCGCATCTTGGCAGCGCTTGCAAGGACGTACCGCCTCGCAAGTCTTCCGTACTTCATGGCAATGAGTGCACTATGTATCGTCACATTCAGCCATGCGTGTGTGAGCATCAAACCTTGTAGATGATCGTACCGCGTTTTTGACCTTCTTGCGTGATTTGTCGACCCTTTCTGCCTCCCTCTGTGACAGAGTATCTGGCGTGTGGTCAGAGTTGAGGTGGTGCGCCGTCGTCGTCTCAGTGTCTCCGAGAAGTCGGGGAGGATCGGGCGTAGGAACAAGGGTCCATTCAAAGGGATCATCCACGACACCTGCATCAAGTTACAGGACTGCTGGCGCAAGGCAAGCAGTTGGAACTCACTCGTGATATGTGTGGTCGTGACCACTAGGAGCTTTTTTCCCGGAAGTTTCATAATAGGCGTAGTAGTGACCGACTTTGTGTCCGAAGTATACGCTGAGTCGGAGGACTCGGAGAGAACATGGACCTGAGACTCCATCATTCCTCGGGGCCTGCACGCTCAAGGGATGAGAACTTATAGAGCTTTGTTGCAGTTGCGGGATCTGAGGTCCGAGGTAGAGGAAGGGAGGTGGGAAGGAGGGCAGAGAGGGTGGGAAGGAGGGAAGAGAGGGAGAGGGTGCGGTTTATTACACTCGGAGGTACGAGCGCTCCGGAGTGCCAAGTCAACGCGCGCTCCGACGCCCTTGCTCCGTTGTCCCCTGCTGGCCCAACCGCTCGCAGTTTATGCTTTTGGAACTTCTCTGTCTTGCGATTCTTCTCAGATCAGACTTCCATCCTCGCCCTTTCTGCATCTATGGCTGAGCCGCCGCGGAAGAGCCCCCCACGTCAGGAGCCGTCTCCGTGTCCCCGTCGAAATCCGCACGGTGCGATGTGCCGAGATTTCAGGATCCGTTTCTCGAAGACAGCAGAGAAGCCCTGGTTTGGGCTGGTACAGCAGATAGCGGGGAGGCGGCGGTAAACCAATTGGCAGCGCAATGGAAAGAGGTTGTCTCCCGTAGGCAGAATTTGACGGGCCCATTGACGTGCAGAGAGGATGGCCCACCAAGGAAAGAGGCGAATCATGCCAAACGTGCATGAACCCGCGAAGGACTCGGCATGCTTGTCTCATGTATGGTTCTCTCTGTTGCTCCTGAACATCTTTTAAATCACAGATATCTTTTGCAAGACCTCTTCTTATGTCTTATTGATATCCCTGTGTTTGCGTATGCGATCTGCGTTTATGCGCCTAACGTCCCCCGTCATGCGTCCTGTTTGCGCTTACACTGTGCGCCTGGAGGTTCTTAGAAACCACGAAACGTGTCAGCACCACAAGTTCGTAACAAGTACGCATCATCGTCGTCGGATTCACGAAGTAGAGAAGGTTAGCGCGTCCGAGTCCTTGATGGGGTTCGTGAATCCCATGCAGTTTTGTTGCAGGTCACGAAGTCAGATGTGACCAGTTACCTCGTGAATCGCACGTATTAGCGTCGTGAATTACATAACTGAACAATTCAAATTCTACATGCAACGGAGTCGTAGCACCCATGCAGTGGTCTTCGTGCAGCCTACGCAGCAGAGTTCGTGCAGTCCAGTCACCTCAGCTCTATTGCGCTGTCGTCGTACTGCTCACCATGTCAATTGTAAGGGACAACACATATATTTTGTAGTCTCTATCGAGCCGACTGTATGTAGTACATGGCCGTGTGAGAGAGTGTGTGCGATGAGGATCATCGAGTAAGGACAGTGAGAAATCAGGAGGATAAAGCGGGAAAGTTTGGCCACCAGCTGGTCAGGATACCGCGCCGAGATAGCGCTTGCGCTGTTCGCACTTGAATCTCATGCAGCTCCGCTCTCAGCTTGAGGATTTGCCGGCGCGAGATAGCCATGGTGGCGAGCGTGGCTGCGTGCATCCTGGAAGTACATCTTGACGATCTCTGCTGTGGCCCAATCATTCTCGTACGTCTTCAGGACCGGGTGCTTGTTGCGAGCCTGCGACAATCAAATCGACGTAAGTAAGTCAGCATTCCGATTTGGCAGGTGCTGTGGTTGACATACCGCGCGATAGAGAAGAGTGAGGCTATGTGGGGTTTCGCGTCGGAAATCCTTCGTCCACTCAAGCCCTGTTGAATGGCACAACTTATGAAGACATCGCTACGACCGCTATGCGCGGGTGAGAAGGAGAACAGGTGAGTACACGGTGCTCCTCGATCGAAGTCATGTTAGAGTGACTCACCTGAATGGCTTCGTAGTCCGCATCCTCCAGTCCCATCTCCTTCTGGATCTTGATGCGACATCCTCGAGGTACGACAGGTTGCGGGACCATGACATTGTGCGTCTCTCCTTGTTGGAAGGTGAGTACCCAGCTATACTCGGGCCTGTGTGCATTGGAGTCGCCGCTGACCTGCAAGAACCGCTAGGAGATCCTCCTCGAGCGCCTTGAGCTGCGCACTGGTATTGGCGATCTGCGTTGCGTTTCGCGCCCTGCGATACGCGTCGCGCCCTGCTATATGGCGATACTTATGCGTAGTACTTCTGCACTTCGCAATATGTGGTGCGTCCGCACCTCTCGCTTTTTCTGTACATCGGATGGATCCGCGCGCGTCGTGATCGCCCGAATTTGGCTCAAGTTGGTGGGAACCGCATGGATACGTATCTGCTAATGTCAGCGAAATGGGCTTGGGTTCATCCATTGTCATCAAGGTAACAGGTTCACCGGTCGAGAGGGTACCGGGACACCCACTCTGTTTTTGCAAGCCGAGGTGGACCTTCTTCACCGCCCTCCCACTCAACGCCGTGCGAGTTTCACTGAGGTCTTCGCGTGTGATGTCTCCTGCAGGATCGATGCCGAGCCTGAAGTTCCCGCTTGCTTGGCGCTCTACGATTTATATGGCTATCGCAGTACATAGTTTATGCGGTTCGGAATGGTTCTCTTCCAACTGTACTGTGGTACCCTGCGTAGTGAACAGGAACATTGAACTGTGAATCTGTGATGTACTGACAAGATCCCCCCCCCCCACAAGGCGCTGATGGACGCTACTTTCTGCTCTCAGCTCCCAGACCCGCGGCCATACCCATCGCCATCGCGCTCCCCAACTGAGAACCAAGCCCATCCGTAGGCACAAAGACCGCCTTCGAGCCGAATGCACGAACACGCGAGATCTCCGTCCGACGCAGCTCCATTTCGCGCGCGAACTGGTCGACAACCGCAGCGTCGGCGGCAGCACGCAGGCGCACCGCCTCTGCCTCTGCTTCCGCTGCGAAGCGGGTGGCTTTCGCCTGTGCTTCTGCCTCGATCTGCAGCCTCTTAGCCTGCGCTTCGGCAGCAGCGACAATGCTGTAGGCTGCCACGTCGGCTTGGGTCTACAGGTCGAACGATGAGTACTGTGCAAATTGGCACGTATGAGGACATGAAGACTGACGTTCTGGGTTTGTGCCTTGATGCGAGCGACGGCGAGCGCACCCTCCTCTTGCTTTATCTTGTTGCTGTTCTCGCGGTCCACATTCTGCACAGTGAGGAGGATTAACTCACGGGATGGATGTATTACGGGGGATAAGACGTACGGCAGCCTCGACCTGAGCTTGCAATGCACGAGTGGTCAACTTGTCCATCGTCTGCGCAATGTCGCCTGTTCAAACGTCAGACAGAACTTTTGTCGAGGAGAATGTGAACACAGACCCTTGAATTGCCTGTCGATGACCGCTGCAAATCCGCAACCAATTTATGATAGTCTCGTACGTGATTAATTTTTTGCACTCACCCAGATCCTTCATGATGATACCGTATTCATGGGCGGCCAGAACGAGATCGTCCATGGCGCGTGTCCGGAGCGCGTCCAAGAACGCTGAGGATGCGTCGCTGCCATCGTCGAGGTTATCGGGGCCGAGAGAACGTTGCTTGACCATGGAGCTGTAGTCCACTGAATAGGCGAAGTCAACAGATTGAAAGAGCCATCAGAACGTATACGACGAGCGTACGGTGTGCAACGATCTGAGTGAGGATAGACTGGGTCTTGTCCCTGAAAGGCCACGTACGGTCAGCCATCGCACAGTTATAAGAGTGGTCATGCGAGCTCACCTCAGAGCATCGTAAGGCGTGTTGTATCCATGTGTTGTCAGCTTGAGCGGTTCTGTCAATTGCCTGCCAGTCACTTGGTATGAAGTATTGAAGAAGGAAGAAACGCCGGGCACTGACCACTTGAGGTAGATCGTCAAACTGACGGGCACTTGATCCCTCGTGAAGCTGAAGGAGCGAGGTCAGGAAGCCGTCGGTGGTGAAGGGAAGCAGAAGCCTGACATGTCCTTGGTCGGCATCTCCAGTTGGTTCTCGCCGAGCGTGAAGAGCCCACGAAGTGTCACGTTCGGTGTGGTGATGAAGTGTTGGCCTGCGGGAAGAAGCTCGAGGTCATCTCCCTTCTGCAGAATGGCACAGTTGTTCGCCGGGATGTTCAGGCTGCAACGCCATGTCAGCAAAAACTGCGACGTGGAAGGGTGGCTTGACCGTACAAGAGTGCAACGACGTAATCCTTGTCACCGCCCGAGCCAGTGCTGCTCTTCATGGTAACCTCGTGGCTCCTATAGAATCCGAGTCCGAGCACCGTGAGACCCGCTGCGCATCTACTTCGCGTGAGGCACGAGTGCGCGCGGAACGCGGACGCACCATCCGAGCACGACGCCCGTAATTCTGTCCTGGATCTTCGTCGGCAGGTGCGTCTGGTCCACAATCGACAGCACGTTGTACGTGCCCTCGATCGCATACGCGACAAAGCCCGAGTTCTTGATCACGAACACGTGGTTCTGCGGGTCGGACACGACCGCGGCCTGGTTCTGCGAGACCTGCACCACTGTCAGGCCGTTAAACTCAATCACCGTGTCTGACACTGAGCG
Organism: Sanghuangporus lonicericola; assembly: GCA_016618145.1. Lineage (NCBI taxonomy): Eukaryota > Fungi > Basidiomycota > Agaricomycetes > Hymenochaetales > Hymenochaetaceae > Sanghuangporus > Sanghuangporus lonicericola. The sequence goes on along the minus strand of WJSG01016280.1, from coordinate 2,741 downwards.
CGGCGTTCAAGGTAAATGTCAGCGGCGATGGACGTGGAGGCCAGGCACGTACGTCCGCATCGCCCCGACCACTTCCGGGCCCACCAGTTGCGCAGGGGCATGCCGGGGTATCGTCCCGCGCGGGTGAGGACCTTGGGCAGGCCACCGTGGTTGATGAGGCCGATTTCTCCAGGCTTGACTTCCTTGCCGATCCAATCTGTGGGTTCCTGTCCAACGGCGGTCGCAAGATAAGCCGCAGTGTCAAGTAAGCTAGGATACCAGCACCGACCTTCGTAGAGAGAACATGGTTGCGCCCAGCCTGTAAGGGTAAGTGTGAGTGCGCATCGTTCCTCCCATAAGGTCAGTTCGGGAGTGGAGGAACAAGCACGCACCGCCCTCAGCTGTTGGTCGAGCTTCTGCAGCGCGCCGATGAGGCCGTCCTTGCTGATCTTGACAAAGAACGGCCGCTCCTCTTCCATGTAGTCCACCGCGGTGGCGAAATTGGCGGCACTGTACTCCAGCCGCGGCTTGTGTGGTTCTTCGCTGATCGGCGCCTTGCCATTCGTAAAATGCGGCGAAGCGGAGGTGGTTCCGTCCACAACGGTGGTGGCGTCGCCGACACTGGACATGATGTGCGCTGACGAAGTCGGAAGGGGCAAGTGCGAGTTACGGTGAGAATAAGATACGGGAATCGTAGGAGCAGTGGGTATATGAACCGACACGGGAGGCGCGCCGGGTCGTGTGATGGTGATAGAGTTGTGAGAAGTTATGGAGTGGGAGGACCGGTGAGAGCAGAACCTAATAATACTTATATACCTTCCGAACCGACACCGCCCACGCCAGCGCGTACCTGCCAACTGCGGGGAGCTCCTGTGCGCTCCTACTACTCCCAGGCATCCGAGCCGACGTCCAGACGTCCATGGCTTGCCGAGCGATGCATGAGCGAGATCGTAGGAAACCTAGGACGCTGAGCACAGCATCTGCCCCCTGATTGCCAACCTGTGATTACCCGCATCCAGTATAATGAGCAACTAGGGCATGAGCTGAAGCCTGCCTACCAGTGCATGAATCGTCCAACAGAAACGAGGCTATGCACTTCAAGTCGACCAACTGCCGAGAGTAGTCTTGCCAAGCCCAGACGTCGAGTAGACACAAGAGCGTCAGCGGCGACGTCGCGGCACATTTGCCAGAGGCCAGCACGCACCTATGTTATGCGTAGGGCCCAGCCACGAAAGGATTTGGTGTTCCTGGCGCTCGGCTTGTGCTCTTCAGCTGTCAAGGCAAGCACAGGCAAGCACCTGCTGAATCCCCGGCCGCCAGGGTGAGAGTTGGTCGGCGGTGCAACGCCAGCCGTTTCTCGAAGGTAAATTCTGATATCCAACGCAGCCGCACCGGTCAGCCACTCAACCAGTATTACCCAATTACTCGCATGTACAGGATTAAAAGAGCTCGCATAACAATCGACATACCCAAGGTCCATGCAGCCCGCAACGACAACGCGCCCCGCTCCTCATCCGGTCTCACGAGTCCACGTCCATGCTGCTGATGTCGTCTGACCGTGCCGGTGAGGCAGTGGCTCCGACACTAACAGGCGCGCCGATGGGAGGCGCGAAGTTCCCCTTGCCCGCAGATTGAGGTGCGACGGCAGGTTGCGGGGCACGGCCGTCGGGCGAGCGGCTCTTCTTGCCCTCCCTGATCTCGCGCAGCGCACGGGCAGAGGGGTTGAAGTACCCGCACTTCGGGCAGACGTATTCTGTGGAACGCGTGAGCTGTCCGTGCGAAGACAGAGGAGCGCAAGGTACTGACGTGCGTCTTCCCACATGCTCTCCTTGACGAGGCCGTTGTGTGCGAAACACTTCTGGCATATCAGCGCATAGCGTGAGGCCGCGCCTGATGTTGAGGCATCATCGTCTCCGAGGATAGCGTCTGCGACCTTGTCGAACCACTGCTTGCGCGGCGGCGGGATGGGGCGCTGCGGTGATGCTACGCGACAACCGTCAGCTCGTCTGTAAGACGCACATGCACAATGCGACGCACGAGAGAGCTGCTGCTGCAACCCGGGAGTCAGCTGTCCCGGCGCTGGCGTCTGCGGGTTGAGCTGCAGGTTGCGCTGCGGTGTTGGAGGAACAGACATCTGTGGCGGGATCGGAGCCTGGGGCTGTGGCGGAATGCGGCGGCGAAGACCAGCTGGGCTGTCTGGGACCGGACCGGGTCCGTCCTCGTACCGCTCAATCAAGTTGCGCATGGTGTAGTAATTGGTCTTCTGTTTGACCTCCTCGATCTTGTCGCGCTGCTGCTTGCGCAGTTTCACGAGCGCCTTCTCTGAATATCGGGAACATGTCAGGTCGTGATCGACATGCCGACGCGAACGACTGACCTTCGGCATTCCCGATTCGTGTGTACCACATTTGCATGATTCTCCTCACAAACATAAACCTGGAACAAGAGGTTAGCTTCGGTTGAGGGCGCTAAGAGACGAGACTCGAAAGTTAGAGGAGACGCTGCCACACACTTCAGCGCGGGATAGCATGGAGAGGATAGAGTGAACTCTACACTCATTATACTCGCTGGTGGGGACACCCAAGCGGTTTCACGTACGAGTGAGGATGCACGGAGACACAAGGCAGACTTAGAATCGACCTCATGCCCGCGACGGTGGCGCCGGAGTAGCACCCGACAAGTGTACGTCGCATTAAACACCGTCAAGTGAATAGCGAACTGCAGCAATGCCACCGCTAGGGAGGCCATCCCGTCCGGAGACG
>WJSG01016279.1:0-11715 GCA_016618145.1 Sanghuangporus lonicericola | reverse complement strand
CCCACACACGTTCTCAGGCGCTGCGAGCTCCTGCCTGGCCGACGCCGTGCCGCTTCCTCCATCCTACACGGCGATATCGCCCTCCACGACGACCACGGCCAGGACTGTCTGCGGACGGACGGAAGCTCATCCATCGACGGCTACCATGTCTCGGACCCCAGCTCCCCGGGCTCGCATTTCAGGCGGCGTCTGTGGCTTCGTGCTCTTCAACTTGTGCTGGGCGACTATCGCATCTGTGCTCCTGCTCGCCCCGGCTCCGGCGCATGCGTATATTCCTGCACAGGGGACGAACCAGACGGAGGTCGCGCAGGCGGCGGGGCTGAACTTCTCGGATGTGTCGAAGGTCAAGCTGCAGTGGTATGGGGACCCGATTGGCGTGTATGAGGGCATGATCTCGTATCAGCTCGTCGGGGCGGACAGTACTGGGATCAGCAAGGTGCGTCTGAACATCTTTGCTTTGAGTAGTTGGATAGTGTGGGTTGCATGAGGAAGTGAGCGTCGTCCGCCGCTGGGGCCCTATCTGCAGCGGGGGTGTTCACTTCTGGCGCAGACGATCCCATGTCCACCTACCTCTGTAGCCCATGTCTATCGTTTGGTTCTGCTGGTTCTCACTCCTCTGCTCATATCAGGGTGCTCTCGTTCACTTCTCGGAGGACAAGCTGCCCAACGGCAGTAGTGAGTACTCCGCTTCCAATGCCTACAGGCCTGTCGTTGACTGTCCCTTTTCACTCCCCTAGCGACGACACCGTGGATTGCGCTCGTATCGTGCGACGCCAACTCGACGGATGCGTCCATGGAGGACGACATCTTCACACTGGCGCGGGATAGGGGCGCGGTTGCAGCGGTACGTCCTTCCTACGGCTTGACATGGTGCCCTCTCCACTCTCTCTGTGTCATCGTTTTGCATGCATTTCCTGTCGTGGTTACGCTCAGGAGTCTCCCTCCGAAGGCGGTCGTGCATCCACTGTCCCGAATCAGCGACACGGTACCCCACTTTGACTCTTCCCTTCGGAAAGACCGCTCTTTCCGCTCTTTCCGCGCTGAACCTCAATGGTATAGAATGCGGGTCCTTAAAGTTGCGGATGCCCCCAGGCTAAGTTTTTTGTGTATCAGGTCTGGTCTCGAAGTGTTCTGGCCGATCTCAGCCTGCTCAACTTCACAGAGTGGGGTGCGATCTGCGAAGCATGGATCGGATGCGTTCGAACAGCCGTTGATTAGATTCGTGGGCTGGACACTGGATGCGACGTCATCAGGATTTGTTCAGAGGCTTTCGAAGAAATCGTACCTTCCCCTCCTTTACTTAGTCGACTGAGAGCAGCACTAATTCATCTTGACTTTCTACCAGCTCCTCTACTCTCTGAAGTCGGTGTCATGCTACATCAACTCCGAGTACTCCAACCCCGCGAACTTTGACCAGGTTATGGACATCTTCGCAACCCAGTCCCTTACCTCCTCCAAGATCATCGAGAGCCAATTCAGCAACGTGCTGGGCAACTCGTCCAAGTACTACTGGTACAGCCCGTCGCTGCTCAACGACTCGGTCAGCGGCATCGAGAACGCGATCATCAACGGCACGATAGGCAATACGGGCTACCTCTTCGCGACCCTCACGGCGTCGAACGCGACCGACAACTCCACCACGGGGACCACGATAGCCAGCGACGGTGGCGGCGGCGGATCTGGCGGAGACGGCCAGAGCACGNGATAGCCAGCGACGGTGGCGGCGGCGGATCTGGCGGAGACGGCCAGAGCACGAACACGAGTCTCGCGATGTGAGTCGGCTTCATTCGCTATGCGTCCCCTTCTGAACCTTTCGCTACTAGGATCATTCTGTATGCTATCACAGGTTGTGTTTCGGCGCTGTTCTGCATCGTCATCATCTCCGGGGTGCGTCTGCTACCCGGCTGTTGTGATCCGTAGCTCATGCATCCCCAGGCGATCAGGGCGATTCGGCATCCAGAACGCTATGGCCCGCGCTCAGCGGACGCATTCGGAGGTCGCCCAGGGGCGTTCGGGGCGCAAAGCCGCGCGCGCGGTCTTACTCGGGCGATCCTCGACACCTTCCCTGTCGTGAAGTTTGGGCGCACCGACGTCCCAGCTGCCCCTGCGCACCCGAAGGACGTCGAAAGCGCGGATGGGGACCAGCTCTCGCCTGTCCCGACGAAGGTGGCCCCAGCCGACGGTTCCGACGTCGAGGTGGAACTCCGGGACTGGAACGCCGTCAGTTCGCAGCTGGACGATGCACAGCAGTGGAAGACGCAGCCAGATGCGGCAATTGCAGTGGCTGCACTCCCTACGCTGGCGCACACTCCTGGCGCCGATGGCGACGATAGGCAGGACGACCCGCTCAATCGTGCAGGTTCATCATCGGACGTGCCTCAGGTCGTGCCACGCCCGCGGAAGCCAGCGGCGGCGTCTGCTTCTGGGGGCGACAAGGACGTCGTGCCTGACGCTATTGGGCGCGAGACGTGCCCGATCTGTATCGTCGACTTTGAGGAGGGCGACGACCTGCGCGTGCTCCCTTGCGAGGGGCACCATCGCTTCCATCGGGAGTGCGTCGACCAGTGGCTGCTGGAGCTGTCTAGCAGCTGCCCGATATGCAGGCAGGGTATGCAACGTTTCGTTCGTGTCGCTATTGCGCAGTTACTCACTACGCATGTCTTCAGACTTCCAAGCGCTGCAGACGATGATGAACGCAGGAGAGGAGGGAGACACGCTCGAGCCGCCACCGCCGCACGGCGGACCCCGTCCCATCTCGTCCGCAGCCGCGCGGTTCTCGCGCTACCTGAGGGCAGCTCGCCATAGGCGGCGGGCGCGCGAGGATCCGGCCGGGTATGACGCGACGAACCCGCCGCTGCCCTTGGCCCCGCGCACGGTGCTGCACATGTGAGGTGCTGCGGTTTGCACCTCGGAACTCGGGTGCCCATCGTGGACATCGGAGTGTGGTCGGGTGTACTTATATGTTTCTGTAAGAGTCTCAGGCGGATCTTTCTTCTTGTTATGGACGGTGCACCATGTGTTCTTGCGTGCTCGGGAAACCGTGCTCCTCGTTATAACGATGGTACGGACGTTGTATTAGTAGCGGCCTTCGCCTGGGCCCTGTTGTACCCATATGATTTCGTCTACGATAAGTAATGTCTAACTCGCGTTGGTTATGTGCCTGGTCGTCCGGGTAGATCTTCCCAGTGACTGTCAAGGTACTCCAACTAACTCTACGCCGGGTGACGTCAGTGCACTGTAGAGGGCATTGTCGCGCCCATCTGACCGCGATATGTTCCCTTCTCCACGCGTCATGGCAGCCAGTCGATGACGCGCTGCCCCAGCCTGCGTCATGGCGGGCCATCTCTGCAGCGGACACGCATGCTCTCGGGGCCCCACTACGCCGGCGAAACACTGTATATAACCTGGGCGACGACGATCGAGGAGGACCTCAACGAACTCACGACTCACATCTCCCAACCACTCGTCTTACCTCCACTTCACCTCCACTTCATCTTATCATCATGTCCGACGCCGGCCGCCAGAGCTTCACCGACAAGGCCACCGCCGCTCTTAAGGTGCGTTCTCTTCCCGAGCCTCTTTGCGCTTTTTGCGTGCCGCGTGCTGACGACTCCCTGTTCGACGCAGCCCGACTCTGAGAAGTCGACCACCGAGCACTTCGGCGACAAGCTCAAAGGCAACGCCGACTCTGCTGCTTCCAGCATGGAGCCCCAGAGCCAGAAGTCGTCCGGGCAGAAGATCGGCGACGCGTTCAGCTCTAACTCGAACGCCAGTACTGAGGTATGCATGCCTCTAGGATCTACATAGAATGTACGGTGCTCATCTTGCGTCTCTATAGCCCTCTCTGGCCCAGAAGGCCAAGAACGCTGTTGGTCTCGGCAACAACAACCACGTTTAGGGCTTTTTGCTTTGCTTCACGGAAAGTTGTATATATAGCGGCGCTGTAGGATATACGGGAACATAGTGCTTTGAAGGTTACCTTCTTGTGTGCGGGCTGCTCGAAATAGGAAGTCTAGACGCCTGAGGCCTCCAACTAAGTACGTCATCATTACTGAGACCTCCAACAACTCGTTGCAACATACAGCACTTACTTGCATGCACGGCTGCGCAGTGCGTACGTCAGTAAGCCACATTGATTTGTCAGATCAATCACGCTGAGCTGATGTCCCCAGGGTATGTGCATCACCGCGGGCGGATAGTGACGACGTTGTCGCTCGCGTCGCGCTAGGTACGACGATGCCAAATGTCGAGTCCTCACCCGAGTCCCCAGGCCCGCGGTCTCGGCCCTGAGTCATAGAAATTACAGCTCTGGAAAGCTCTACCGAAGCTCGAAAAGCTGACGTCGACTGACGACGACCCCAGCGTCGGCCAAGAATGGTAAAGCCCTCTCCTTTTCAGGTAATGGTCGCTGTGAATTCACATGTCGGGAACATCCCCAGATCTGTGTTGCGTACTGCTGCGTCATACTCTGAGAATGTTGAGCGGGCTCGAACTAAGCTCGAAGAGCCGACGTCGACGACCCGACATGGGCCAAGAACGGCAAGGCCCTCTCCTTATCAGGTAATGGTCGCTGTCGCGAGCTCCGTCATAGCAGATACATTGCCCCATGACGTCGGTCGCCGCTCCCATCGTGAAGGCATGCGTGAAGAGTACTGAGGGTCGTCGGGGTATAAGAACCCGCCTGAGACGTCAACGATCCCCATTCCCCCTTCCTTCGCTCTACCACGACCACCGCTTTCTTCATCCATCCTCTCTCACCATGAACGACACCGGCAGACAGTCCATGACCGACAAGGCTGGCGCAGCCATGAAGGTGAGCTGCCTCGTACCTTCGACACCGTCTCGTTCGTTGACGCACGTCGTCGACTAGCCCGACTCCCAGAAGTCGATGACCGAGCAGTTGGGCGACACCGTCAAGGGCACGATGGACTCCATGGGCTCCTCCATGCAGCCGGAGGTACGCGTCTTCCCCTCTTCTCTCTCGTGTTGACGTGTTCCTGACGCATATATTCTGCTCAGAGCGAGAAGTCGTACGGTCAGAAGGCGACCGACACCATGAGCGGCAACTCCAACGAGAACCAGGTTCGTTTGTCTCATTCTTCGCCGTCTCCCTTCTACACGTACTCACATGGCTGCGTATCCGCTTCAGGACACGATGGCCGGCAAGGCAAAGAAGGCGATGGGCTTCGAGTGAACGTTGTTCTTGGACTTCATTGACTGTAACACCAGTGTATTCATACCAAGCCAATAATGAAAGTGCCGATCGTATACCACTGACGGTACCCGTCTGCATCCTGTGGCGCGCATATAATAAGTGATTGAGCCGGTTCACGCGATATGGCGACTTCCGACGTGGTTCAAAATGTGTATCTGGTGATGGTAACGTGGCTGGGAACGACCACGGAAGGCACGCGACAAGGAGAATGAACATGACCTATTCATCTCCATGGTCGATCTGGATTCGTCTCATTCCTCGTCGACATCTGCCCCGTGCCTTGCTGGCGTTACCAAAAAAGCAGCAGTGTCGTGCGTATCCACGGTAGACGTGTGGCTCCTAGTGAACGTGCCCAAGTCCTTCCCGGTCCACATGTCATGCAGCCTGTATGATCCAGAACCAAGGCCGGGGACTTTCGCGAAGTCAAATGTCTTGGACGTCGCGTTGCCGGTGTTGATGATGAAGACGTGCGTTCCCTTGACCGACTTCCCAGAGTAGAACTCGGGAGGCGAGGTGGTCGGCGCAGACGAGGTGGGCGTGAACGGTCTAGCCGGGGTTCCGACAGTGGTGTCTTGGTGGAACGCGAGCAGCTCAGGGTTCGTGATAATGGCGAGCTGCGTCGAGTTCAACTGGCCAAGCTGTGGATAGCGTGCAAAGTGCGATCAGTACGCTGCATCTGCCTAAAACGGGGTGGCGGACGCACATCCGTGCCCAACAGGATTGGACTCTTGAAGAAGGCCCACGCTGCGAAGTGCGTCCGTTGCTCTTGAATGGTGAGGTCTCCGTTGCCGATCTCCATCATGTCCCTGTATGCGGGAAGTCAGCACCGCGGTGGGATGGCTTCGGGATGCACGAGAGCACCTACATGTCGTTGTGCGAGTAGAAGTCGATCGAGTCGAGGTGCTGGACGTTGGTCGTGATGATGCTGGTGATGTAGCTCCAGGACGCGCTCGCGTCGCCGGACATGCGCCAGGAGTGGCCCTGTGATTGGTGTTGTGTGTGAGATGCGTACGTTCCGTGGACGACGAGACGAGGGAGATTGGACGTACGACGCGCGCGCCCCAGTCCCATACGTTCGCATTGCCCCAGATGCAGAGGTTGAAATGGAAGGGCCGCCCGGTTGCGTTCAATGCCGCCCTGCGAGTCGTATGAGCGATCATCGTTGCAAACATAGGCTGAATGAAAAGTCGTACGTCATCTGGCGGTAGCGGATTGCAGAGTTCGAGTTGCTACGTTACTGGTGAGCGAGTCTCCTGGCTAGGTCGCGCGATGGTACGTACTACCAGTCTCCGCCAGGCGGGGTCTGCAGCACGGTCAGCAGAGCACCCAATTCACGAGAGCAGCCAAGGGGCATACCGATGCGTCGCTCCAGTTTGCAGGAACGTTGCAATTATCTGCGGTGAGTGAGACACAATGCTCTCTTGCATAGTGCGGACCCTACGTACCATATTTCAGGTCTGCAGTCCGTGCGAAGATCAGTCGTCTGGGCACGCATATATGCGCTGCGAATGCACTCACAGTCCACGCCCCACTCGGCGAAGGTCGCCGCGTCGAGTTCCTCGTTCCCGAGGGAGGCAGGGTAGCCAGCACAGGTCTGGGTCCCGGCGTCGCTGCCCGAATGTTTCGTGTTGAGTACGCGGGGGCTCGAGAAGGAGATGCTATCATAGAAGTGACGCGTCGTACCTGTATATACCGAACTTGAGGCCGAGCGAGTGCACCTGGCTGGCGACGCCGCTGATCCCGCTCGGGAACTTGTCGGGATCGGGCACGATGCGCCCCGTAGACGCGTCGCGGGTCTTGACCGACCAGCAATCCTGATGGGGTCCGACGAAGTTGAGTAAGGGACTCAGTCTCTAGGAGCGAGGGTGTACTGCTTACGTCGATGTTGACGTACTGATACCCTGCCTTTGCCAGACCGAGAGAGACGAACTGGTTCGCAGCTGCGAGGATCTTGTCTTCGTTGATGTCTGCGTAGTGGAGCGATGAGTTCGGAATTTTCAGCGCAAGTGATGTGAGTCGCACCGCAGGCATACGCGTTCCACGAGTTCCATCTGAAGGCGGAATCAAGTGTCAACACACATACCTAAGGCGAAGCAGTTCGAAACCCTCACCCAAGTGCAGGTGTCTTGCCAGTGGCATGAGACGGTCCGACAGTGGGCGCAGCAGTCGGGGCGGCCGAAGTGGTCGTAGCGCGCGTCGCAGACTGCGATGCTGTCGTGCTTGCGACGCTGGATATGCCCGGGACGCACTGAGAATAGTGTGCATTCAACGCGACGCACACCCATCTGCCGCGATGCAGTGCTCAGTACGCCAGCTTCAGCGCAGGAAAAGGGAGCGGACTCACCCGGAAGGACAGGTAGTGTCGCCGGACCAACCTGTACCGCCGCACTGGCCATACTCGGACTCCGCCACGGCAGAGAGGAGAAGTGCCGCAAACACGGACCCGTAGAGGAGGAGCATGGTGCGGAGGCTTTCAGCTCGGTCACTCACCTTGCTGGAGGTACGCCCCCGCCCTTATATCCCCCGAACCGCCAACCGAGGCTTCCTATTATGACACAGTGGAGCTTCGATGATATACGCATCTTCTCCTCGCGAACCACATGCGCCCGTGCACGCGTGGGCAGCGGCTTCGTGTAATACAGCGGCCACCCAAGGCGGACCACATGCGGCCGTATACGGCGGGGTCACATTGGCGGCAGCGACACGAGGACAGGTCACGGTCGGTGATGCGAGTCCATTGGAGAAGTCTCGGGGCGAGCGACAGACCTGGATTCTACGTTCTACAAAGAAGCGATCTTATGGAGGTACCTTGGTGAGCGAAGCAGTGAGGAATTGCACTCAAGTCCGTTCCCGTGCGGATGGGTCACGAAGGGGTGGGGCATGTGTTGGTCACAGTGCGGTGGTAGAGCTTGTTGAAGCGGCCCGGCCAACCTTCTGTGTAGCTCGACTGAGATGATTGACGTGTCTTCTGTGCGATAGAGAGCATGGAAGTCGATTGCATTGCAGCCCAAGGCCTCGATGATGGTGGAAGCAGACAAGGTTGTGTTCAGCGCGTTTCCAGCGTCGTCTGCTCGCTGCTAAGTCTACGGATACGCGGAGGACGAACTCAGTGAGTGGGTTGGGCAAGGACCGGCGAAGCCGGTCGCGGACGCAGCGCGAGTCGAGCCGCTGGGTGGGCGGGCTCGCTTGCGCTGCGATTTTCATACTGAGTTCGTACCTTCGGTACGCCCGAGGACGGCGGCTAGGCGGGCTCGGGCGGAGCCTCGCAAGCGAGAAGGGCGTGGTGGGTGGGGCAAAAATGAGACTGGTAGAGTAAAACTAGCAGCAGGTAATACGCTAAAAGCCGGCAGTCGCAGGCTGGGGCTCGCCGGTTGCGATGCTGAGGTCGGAAGGTAGCTTGGCGGAAGGTGTCGACATGATGTTTAACTTAAAGTGTGTAGCCGTAGAGTAGAGCGAGTGCAAAAATGAGACTGGTAGAGTAAAACTAGCAGCAGGTAATACGCTAAAAACGAGACGGACGGGTCGTCGAGTTTCCGATGTGATGATGGAGGACGGACGAGGAAAACTTAGCGCGCTCGTCTGCTCCGCTGGACGCTGGGCGCCTGCCTCGCGGGCTCGGCCGGGCCCTACACTAATGTTACTCCTAGTCACTAGCGCCTGCCCTATCACCCGCAAGTTGCGCCAAACGCAGAAGCACAATTCGCCGCATGATGGGTTCTCCCTCTACTAATGTCCCCCTCGGGGTGACATACGAAAAAATTGGAACGATACAGAGAAGATTAGCATGGCCCCTGCACAAGGATGACACGCTTTCCCGGAGTGGTAGACCTACGGGTCTCAATATTTATGCTCTTTTTCCTGGTTCTGATCGTTACCTACGAACGGGTCGAAGGATTTCCGACCCTCTCTCGGACGAGCTTCCCCAGTGAGCTGAAGGCCGATTGTACAGGTAAGATGACTCTAGAGCTGTTGACGTTCTTAGCAGGCACTAAGCACTTAAGTAGTGTCGTAGCGCGTTGTCCTGATGATACCACGCCCAAGCTTCTCATCATTCCGTACTGTTGACTTGCCCGATCTCAAATGTGGCAGGTTGCTCAGTAATTCACGCGGTCTCCCTTCATGCTGGGCTCGGTGCCGATCAATAGTGCCAAATCCGTTTGCGACGCGTCCATATGTGGCACTCGTGACTCGGACGCGTATCATGTGACCGTGTTGTGCAGACTTCCTGGGAACGACGGCGCAACTTGGGCGCAACACCCACTCAGGCCCATGCATCTTACCTACCTACCACCACCCCCCGTTGCGGTGAGGCCTTGGGCAAAATGCCTGCAACTCAAAACGGCCCCACTCCGTATGCGCAAGACTTTGCGGCTTGAGACTCAGCTGTCGACAGAAAGCCTGTCGATAGCGCATACACCTAGCCTGGCCGGCAGGAACAAGGAGGCGTGCAGCGATGCATCAAAATATATATATATACACAGCTCAAGACCAAGACCTAGGTGGTACAGATGGATCGTTTGAGACGACTCTACGGGACCGTCAACCAAATAGGAGGCTGTTTAATGGGAGCATAGCGGGGGACGGCCGCGTAACCGAGCCCGAAGTCCTGTGTGCGGTGCGGCGAGTGAGCGGGCATAGAGGGGAGACAAGCAGACACAAGACTTACCCTGCAGGAATCGTAGTCCCTCGCTGGATCGGAGACCGCGGGTCGAAGCGCATGTCGTGCACGACCGCCCCAGCGCCCCTCGCGGGCTCGGAGAAGTTCATGGCATCCATGGTGGATTGGATGCTATTCGTGATGGGCCGCATGAACATCTGCGTCTCGCTGGGACCCAGGATAGGTGTGTGTCCTCCTACAGGCGACCGCAGGGATCGGCGTTCACTTGACGGCGAGCTCGGCGTGGACGGGACGGGGGTAACGAGGGACGCCAGAGACTTCGACGAGACAGACATCGGAGACGCAGAAGGCGTTGTCGATTCTGGCGGCGGGCGGGCGGAGGATTCGGCGGACGGCGCAGGCGAGTGGCCTGCACTCGACTGTATGCGCTCTTCACCTCCACAAAAGCGGCAGATATGCCTCGGGCGGACGCACATACAAACCGGTCGGGTCGTACCAGCAGGCGAATGCCCGAAGACGTTCCCCTCGCTCGAGGTTGCGCGCAGAGACGAGGTTCGCGGCGAAGACACGGGCGAAGTCTGCACCTGCCCTTCCATGTATTGCTTCATCGGAGGATTTGTCTGGACCGCGGCGTGGTCTTGCCTGCGTCGCCGGGTCTGAATGGAGTGCTTCGTCTGGACCTGCGCCTCGCTCATCGAACGCCCGACAAGACGGCTCTTCCGACGCTTCGAAGGAGACGTGGTACTCTCGGACGCCCCTTCACTTATCCTGGTGGTGTCCCGCGGCGGGGGTGGCAACGGCGGTGGCGGCATGGCCTCTGCACTTGTACGGCGACGAAACACCGGACTGTGCTCCTCTGGAAGGTCGACGCTCTGAACCTCCGGTGTGTTCGGTGCTGTGGCGTACTCGCAATCAGACATGGTCGGGCTCGGAGGACGACGACCATTCGACACCGCCGGAGGACTTCGCGCTAAGGGGCTGCTGATCATCTCTGGGCTTCTGGCGGTACGCTGTGGACTCCTGACTTTGGCTTGTCGTGCAAGGAAGTCTGAAGGGAAGTACTGGGTCCGGAGTGTTGAAGGTTCCGACAAATGGCTTTGGCAGTCACTCGACGCAAGCGGCGGGGATCGCAAACCCGCAGACCAGTTTCCCGGAGAAGAGGCGTACGACAGAGACTGGGCGTAGGGTCCCGGGGACTGGTTCCCGCCGTCGGACGAAAAGATGTTCTTTGTCTGCGTGACAGCAGTTGGCGGAGAAGATGTGGAGAAGCTCGCCGACGACTTAGGCGGGTCAGCCTCTCGAGCAGGTGCGGTGGGGGGCACGCTTGCTCGCGCACTCAGCACTTGCTGCCGCTGTCGCGAGGCAGAGGCCGCGGCCGACGCACTGGCAGATACTGAGTGTGGTGATACGGCGGTCGGGAATCTCGGGGGCGCTGTGATTGCCCTCGTTCCGGACGGCGCAGCTCCAGACGCAGCGCGCTGAGGAGCCTCCGTCCGCCATTCTCTTGCGCTGGCACTCCTCTGCTTTTCTCGATTGACTTCTTCGACCGCAGCTTTGATCTCCGCATCCCTCTTTGCGCTACCGCTGGCAGGGCTCCAGCTGCCTCCTCTCGCAATGGATGACCCTCCCCCACTCCTCGGCTGCTGTTCATGGCGCGTCGGCTGCTTCTGCTGCGTGGGGCGTTGTCGCTGCTTTGGGGCCTTTGGCATCTCTGCGGCAGGCGGTTCACGAGCTCGACGTTCCGGTTGAGGAGCACGCGTGACCACCCTGGTCTCGCCGCGGGCGAGCGCGTCGTCGAAGTACTCCTTCGCTTCGTCCCAGTCTCTGAAGCCCTGCTGGGCCGCCCCGGAGATGCCGTCGGTCCGATGCTGCACGTCCAGCC
>WJSG01016234.1:0-21859 GCA_016618145.1 Sanghuangporus lonicericola | reverse complement strand
CATCCAATCGTGCGATAGACTAATCCTTTGTGTAAGACTGCCAGTCCAGACCTGTGACGTGAACGCTGACCTGAAGCTAGCTGTGAGTAGCAATGCGCGGGTAACCGCGACAAGGGCGCGTCTGCTGGGATAGCGGCCTTCCTTCCATGTGGTTAGCAGATGACGAGGTACCGTACTCACTGTGACGCCCTTGTGCCACGAGTAAAGCGTCTAAGACGAGCGTCTCTTCTACCCTTCACATTTGCGTAGGATGACTCTTCACATCGGCTAAGGCTTGCACCTCTCCGTCTGCTTCTCCGTCCTCCGTCGTCGACCCTGAGGAAGCCCGCTAGCTTGTCAGTGTGCTCGACGACGGAGACATGTCCTGCCCGTTCTCTCTCTCTGCTCCCCATGCCCCGCTCTGACGACGACGAAACACCGGCAGACGTCGACGCAATCTACCGCGCTATTTTCACGGAGCACGTCCTCGACTTTCGCGCTCACCTCAGAGGCACAGATGGAGGAGACCCGCTTTTGGCGTCGTTCTTCGCTCCTCATGCGTTCTGGAGCCCCGCAGAGAAGGATGCATTCTTCCACGGCCTTGCCGTCCACTCCCGCCTCAGGCCCGACTTGATCGCGGAGGAAGTCAAGACCAAGACCGTCGCGGATATCTGCGTATACATCGCGCTGCTCGAGCAGGGAGCTAAGGAGGACTCGAAAACCGTACATGTGGGTGAGCAGGCCAGACTTCATCGCAAGGACCACCCCTACGCCGTCGAAGTGTCCGACAAGTGGCTTGCTTACGAGGAGCGCATGGCGGACGCGTTGATGAATCTTCAGGCTTCGCTTGACGAGGACGCTGTCGCCAAAGAGCGGGAGGAAGAGGTCCATGTCAGGAAGAGCATGGTCCGCGCTCCCAGGGGCGGCGGGCGTACGGCCTCTCAAGAGCGGGATAGGGAGGGAGAGAAGGCTCGGCGCGAGGAGTTCGACAGGTGGTTGGTCCAGAGACGGAAGGAATGGGAGGGTGACGATANGGTCCAGAGACGGAAGGAATGGGAGGGTGACGATATGCTGCTGTCTTTGGACAAGGCTGATCTCACCACTCTTGACCGGATGCTCAGGGAAGACGAAGAGGGACGAGGTGTGGTCGCAGAAGTGAATGCACATTTCTCTGACGACGAAGGGGAGCATCCTTCGGAGATGATGCAGGTCGATGAGGTGGTCGAACAAGATCGAAGTGTTCAACCGATCCCTGAACCAGGCGAAGCAGTCATCGACCCCGTACTGCTTGCGCTGTCTCAAGCTGACTCTGCATTGTATTCTGCCCAACCGGGAGGTCCTGAGGCGAATTCGTCCCCACCGCTTGCGTCACATTCCTTTCTGCAAGACATGCCTCCGTCGACTCTTCCCTTACCCCCGGTTGCCGATGCGTACCAGCCGCGGACCCCTCAACCCCTGGCGGCCCCTCAACCCATCGCGGAGGACGAGACGCTGATACCCATTCCGAGCTCCTCTGTTGCACCATCCGTAACCGAAGATGGGTCTACCATGGATGCCGAAGACGTCTTGCAGATGTCGCCCGCCTCTCGGAGACGTTACCACAAGAGACTTTACATGCGTCGCAAACGAGCTCTAGCCGCTGGTACGACCTCTATCGAAATCGCGGAGCGATTGAAACCTGGTCGTAGGCCGAAGCAATCAGTGAAGGCACAGGGATCGGGGGACGCTTCCGGTCAGACGATGACTCCTGCATCGCCTGCTCCCTGCGAAGTCACACCCGAGCAAGGCGGAGAGCTGGAGAGTCATGGCGCGCAAAGACACCCCCACCCTTCCGGCGCGACCCTCCCGTATAAGCGTCAGGCCCAGTTCATGTCCAAGGGCATTGACGTCCAGCGTTTGCGTAAGGAGGGCCTCGATCTATTCCATCTCCAAGCGATCTCGAAGCTCATGGGGTGAGTCTGCTTTCTTATTTGGAATGACGACTCAAACTGATACTTGTGACAGGACGTACAACCAGCTGCATGAAATTCCTCAGTCCATTGGCTCCGCGATTTCAGCAGAGACTTTGAAGCTACTTCGCGCTCTCGTCGTGAGGTTTGTGTCAGAAGTCATGTCTCGCGCCATCGTCTCACGGGAGCAGGAGCGTATTGCAAAGTTGCAGACAAAGGCATGGCGACTGAGGGAGAATCAGGTATGTCTGACTGCGTTCGCATCATGCTACATCTTCTCATCAACCGTCCTTGCAGGTTGTCTCATCTGCGAACGTGAAGCACGCGCTGGCGTTGTACGGCGCCGACTCCCTCGACAAGAGCGCTCATTTCAAGGGTCTGCTGCGAAAGCTCGGCCTCGACGGTGGCGAGGAGGAGGCAGAAGAAGAAGAAGATCCGCCGGAAGAGGATGATGCTTTAGATGAACTTGAGGATAGGCCAGACGGCACCTCCCATGATGCCGAAGAAAGTGCTCAAGTCGCAGAGGACGGAGGCGCAACCTCATCGCCACTCGAACCATTGTCTCTCCTGCGCACCATCTTCCCTCCATTCATGAATCCTCCGATGTCTGGCCTCCACGTTGGTGATGCTCTCGACTCGCTTGACCCGTCGGTCTATATGCCTTGGCCCCCTTCAAGTTTGCTTTCGACCTCCGAACACCCCGCCGACGAGACCTTACTGCCTGAGGAAGAGGACGAGACCGCTTACACTCGTGAGCTGGAGGAGGACAAAGCTCTGGATCGCGTGGACGCCCACAAGGAGGCCGAAGTTGAGAAATCGTTGTGGGCAAGGGTCGCTGGGGAGGACCCGGTTCCCCCAACCGCCCCCGATAAGCCGGCGCGCTCCCAACTTCCCCGGAGCAGGGAGCGGGCTCCGAGGAAGCGCAAACGGCAGAGCGTGGACGCGGACGGCTCCCGTCAGCGAGGGACAGATGGTGGTAGCGCTTCTGAACGAGCCGTGGAAGCCGGACTGCTGGGAGAGGACACCGACGTGGTTGAGAAGGTCGTTCCGCGCGGTCGTCCGAAGAAGAAAGCCTTGGCGACCGCGCAGCAAGGCGAGGACGCCGCCCTGGTCGAACTGCGGGCTCGACGGAAGAAGAAAGCCTTGGCGAAGGGGAGCATGTCGGACAAGCAGCTCTTGTTCCAGGCGCCGGACCCGAACGGGCGAATCAAGAGTGCGGTCTATGTGCTCGATAGCGACTGAATCGGATTGTTGTGCTTGGGTTGCGGTCGGCATGGGCGGAAGATATATTGTTGTTTCTTGGATATGGGTTCTGTGTTGTAGCATGTGTCGAAAAGTAGTGTACCTACTGCGTCCGCGGACTGCTAATAGCTCCTAATGTAGATACGCATCGTGCATCGTTTAGTTGTGTCCTCCATATCTTGCTGTGTATCTTAGCAGTAGCACTGTCTTGAGTTCGTCGATCTTGCGTTCATATCATGCAGCGTTCGGATGAAAGCCACGATGAATTACAAGTGTACGAAAGCATTTCAGGGACATGCAGTCAAAGACATGAATACGGTTAGATGAGACCGGGTATCAACTTGTAAGGGGTTCTCTTCGACCAGTCCAGCCACTCATCCCTGAACTCGTTCCGCAAGATCTCGTCCTCCGTCCCAACCCTCATGATCATGACGATGGGGATCCACGCCACCTCAGCAGCCCACGCGACGATGAGCAGCCTCCCGATGAGCGTCCCCAAGATTCCGCTCTCCGAGAGCCACGAGCCTGTGCTCGTAAGACAGAGGAGGGTGCCGATGGTCACCATGATGAGTGCGGTGTAGCTCGGGTGACGCACGATAGAGTACGGCCCATCGGTGACGAGCTTGTGGTCCTTGCGCAGAGAAAGCTCGAAGGTGAAGTGGCGGCCGAGCGCGCGGTAGCAGAGGATGCGGATGACACCACCCACGGCGCACAGGAGCGTGCCGAAAAGGAAGGTAGAGGTGATACCCACACCCAACGCGGAGGTAGCGGGGCGCCACGCGAGCATGGGGAGCATACGCTCTGCATAGGGCGAGGGCAGGTATGTCGCGAGGATGGTGGCTATTTCGAATATGACGAGGCTCTGTGTGATGGTCTGTTGGGGGCAGTATGTTCTTTAGCGGAGGGAATAGTGCCATACGAGGGTAAGACACACCTTTTCCAGCGCACGCACCCACGGCGGGCGAACCTGACGGACGATGTACTTCACGGTCGAGTACTTGGACTGCTCATCGGGGGCAGTACGCGGGTTCGGTGGGGTGAAGGTGATGAAGTTGGCGTACGCCGTGATCAGGAGGAGAGGGATCTTGAAGTAGGTCGGTACCGCGACGGGCATGGTGAAGATCCTGTTGAAGGACTCGATAGAGATTCTGTTGAAGAAGAGGCGAGGGATGGTCTGACGAAATGACGCGGAGAGACATTCGCGATTTATACTGTGCAGCATAGTGCGCATTTGGAGACGGGACCATCTCCCGTGCAGCGCTCCGGTCGCAAACCTGCCTGCAATGGAGTCCATTAACATCATGCCCAGCCAAAACACTCACGGTGAGAACAACAGAGTGATAAACGCATCGCTCGGGGGCCGCCACGGGCGTGCTAAGTAGAGGGAGGGCCTGGTTTCCTGCAGCACGGAGGCCTTTCAGTGGGAAGGTTAGTACAAAAGCGGCCAGGGAGCCGATGAGACGGGAACAGGATACGGAATTTGCGTTGTGCAGTTCACCACTTCACCGGGATCGTGGGTGGTTGACGGGTCGGCCCAGGCTGAAGGGCGCCGCAGACGAACATAGCAGTGCTTGAAGACACTGGAACTGTCCGGATGAGATGGGGGCGATCACCTGTCCAGGCAACAGGTGCTTCGAGGTGAAAATGCTGAGAAAACAAGCACTGAATGGGGCACTGTCCGCGGCGCCGATCGCCATGATACACGGTGGCCGATGAGGTCAAGAATCTCGAAGAAGCAGCATACTGTAACCGCCTTCGAGGCGGCCGAGTGGCTGCATGAGCTACAGTACTGGCGACCGGCGAGTCGTGGTCATGCGGAGCGGAGAACATGATGATGCAGGTTCGAGCAAGGTTCGAGTGCAAGCGTAAGTATATGGGCGTCTCGTTGCGAGCACAAGTCAAGCTTGGCTTGTACAGCTACTTCCTCGTCGTCTATCACTCGTACTCGCCTCCTTGCGTCATGATCTTATCCATTACGCTTTGGTATCATCGTTTGTTCTACGAGCAAAGCACCGGCTTTTTTGGAAGCGACGCAAAACTGAGGGCGTCATACCTCATTACCGTCACCGTGGTCCGTTCGCGTCAGCGCTCCGTGCAAGTCGTGGACCGATTGCAGTACGGCCGCCGCTCGGACCGCGATAAGTCAGGACGATACATCTTTCCCTTTCGAGTCTGATACAGTAGGCGTACTCTACATCCTTGCCAAGCTCCAGCGACAAGCCTCTGATTAGTAAATCCAGGGAAGTAAGACACACGGCGTACGGCTTGCCCATTCTTCCCACTCCCGCCCAAACGTCTTCTTCAGCATCTCATCCTCCGTCCTCACCCGAGAGAAGACCATGATACACGGCACGGACAGCAGCTCCGCTAACCAGAGCGCCGCGAAAACCCTTCCCGTCCATGTCCCTAGGACCCCGCACTCCATCAACAACGATCCCTCTCCGAAGAGACACTGGATGGATCCGGTTGCTACCGCGCTCAGAGCGGTATAGCTGGGATGGCGCACGACGGAATATGGGCCGGTTGTCACCAAGTTGTGCTCTTTCCGGATTGTGAGTTCGAAGGTGAAGTTCTTGCCCATTTCCCGGTAGCAGGCCTTCCTGACAAGGGCCCCGATGATGAGTAGTACCCATCCGACTCCGAAGGCGGGCGTCATGCCGATCCCTTCGCAAGTCTTTGCCGGGGACAATGTGGCTTGCGCAGCATGTGCCCCGGAGGTGTGCAGCAGAGCTGCGGTCAAGAGGTAGACGATCTCGACGGCGACGACAGTGCGAACGACGAGCTGATCTTGCATGAGCACAGATGGATTTCTGATTGAACTTGAGGTACTGCTCACCCTAGACGCTTTGCGAACCCAAGGAGGCCTCAAGTTGACAGTCAAATATCCTGCCTTGGAGGGGATGGCTTGCGCTCTGGCAGTGACGACAGGTGTGGGCGAAGTGTACGTGATACTGTTAGCCCAGATTATCCCGAGGAGCAGCGGGATCTTCAGCAGGACTTTCGCTAGGGTAGGCATCGTGGTGAGGTGGGTGCCGTGAGCAACCCTCACAGCGACACCAGCTCTTTATATACGTATACCCGGGGACATGCCTCGTGCGACGAAGCAGGGATCACCGATGACAGTCGGTCAAGTTGTGACAGCCGGTGGGGATTTCTTTGCACGTTGTCCGTGGTCGCACCAGGCAATCAGGCCGCAGGCCTCAGGGCTCCCTGCCTGACATGACTTCTATCAGGTCCTCCTTTGACAGCTGGAAAGTACATGCAGTGTGCACGCCGTGCGTCCGCGCCTCATCCTGACATCCACACAGTGACACAGTCGGGCAGGCCTTCGGAGCCCAGGTAGGTGAGCAAGCTGCAAATTCTTGCTAGATCGCACTGCGACACGCTGATGACCTGTCGGTTACAGTTGGCTTTGCGTTGAAGCTTGATTTTCTCATCGGCATCTCAGCCGTCCATTCATGCTTGACGTCTGCGCGTGCTGCTACCGGGAGTGCGTATGTCGTACTGATCGGGGTAGATTTGATTGTGGGGCCGTCGTGCTGCCGTTTCAACTGCAGGACGATGGCTAAGCTTCAAGGCCTATACATCGACCTTCTGTCGTGAGGACGTTGGAGGAGTAAGTAAGTAACACACGCGGTCCACGTGGCTCTGAAGCATATGGGGGAAGTTGGCGCCCACGGACATGGTTCCAAACATCCCGATATGGTAAGTTTGGGTGGTTGTGGGCGTGCTCGCGCTTCAGTTTTGCACTTGAACAGCTACCGCCACCACCTCGTCCCCATCTGCGCACCCCATTCACCTTCTCTGGCGCGCGACTGTTCAGCAGGTCTTGGCCGCCTCTACAACTTTTTCCATCTGCAGACCTCGCCAATGACCTTGCCGCCTATCCTCCACAGGGGCAATGACCGAACGGCGACAGGACAATAGTCCGACGACCCTCGCACCTGTAACTTATTTCCGCTCGCCGTTGCTGACCCTTGTATCCTCAATTGAACATAACGAGGTCCCGGTCCCTGACATCCTGGACGCGTATAGCGTTCTCACCCTCCGCATACAATCCCTGGCCTCATCGTTAGGGCTAAACGCCTCCAACCTCCCCGCCCTAGGGCTCATCGCTCAATCATCAGAGCCTCTCGCGCGCCGTCTACAGCATGATATCCGTCGTGCTCTGGACGATCCGTCTACGTTATCTTCAGCCACCTTCCCCATGATTGCCCGTGGCGTTATGGCGCCGCTATCCACCGACTTGCACCGTGACGCTGTACATGCGGCACGCGAAGCTTCTCTAATGACCCAGTACGCACTGCGCATTGTTGCAACAGTTTTCCGATTTCCACGGCTAGGTTCGCTTTTTTCTGGTGAGCACTAAGCGTACCCTCCATATATGCGCCTCTTTACCAGGCTTGTGATAGATTCCACCTTGCGACGACTCCTCGATGACGTTCTCGTTGTCGCTCGGTCATACGATCTACCTTGCATGGACAGCGAGAAGGTGTGCGCCATGGCAATCTCCGCCTTCTCCGTAGTTCAGTTGCCTCCGGCCGTTCTGGAGCATTGCCGTGAAGCCCTCGTTGGCTGGGTGAAGGAGTTGGCAGAGTGCATGTCACCGAGTACTGATAGCTCCAAGGTGCGTCCCTAGCTCTTCGGATGTAGGCCCGTATTGACACTCCAGTAGGTCATCCACCATTTGTTTTCGACCTATCCTACCGTGCTTGTGCCAAGTATGGGTGAAGTCCTGCCGGCTATATTGGCTGGTATCGTCTCGACAAATATGCGCGACCGCGTAGATGCTACCGTAGCTCTCTCCGGCTGTGCACTCGCCTTCCTCTCCGCTGGTACCTGTGCCACAGCTCTTTCCGGTGACATCGCCAAGCAAGTGCGGCATTTGCTTATTCGCCCACTTCCCGGGGCTGGCGCTACCGCAGACTCCAAGACAAACACCCTGCTGTCACACCTGATCGATCGCGCGACCATGGAGGACACACCCGAGAGCCAGAACGTTGGTTTTCGTTGGGCGGTTATCGTGGTGTGTAGCCTCATCTGTCTTACCGGTCACCGTGTCTTCTCTGGCACAAGAGCGTGCGGGCTGGTTCTCCACACTGCAACACGAGTCTACCGCCGCAAACCGATGGGCTGGCAAGAGCTTTTGGCGTGCCTATGGCGATGTCTAGTCTGGGCGTTCTCTAAAATCCCATTCGATGGCACGGGAACGTCCGTGGACGACACTCGATCTGGCCCTTTCATGATCGTTAGCCAAGAGGTCAGGTTCGGCGCCGGTCATTGCTTGATCGCAAGCCTTCTATATCATCCGCCGGGGCATCCGCGCAGTGCCGAGGCGTCCAGCGTTGGCGTCAAACGGGCCGTTTCTGTGCTTAAGGACATGGTGGCCAGTCATGATGACCGTGCCCATCGAGATGGCGTATGGGTTCTCACCAAGATGGTCGGCGGCATCGGATCTGGAGACCTCCCCCAAGACACCTCAGGCGCACCCGCCTGGGTCCCGGACGATCTCATTGTGAAGACCATTTTTGCCCGCCAGATGGCTACTGTTGACGCCGCTGCGTTCGCGTCTGCAATCAGGAAGGTAACGTCGAATCCGCCGGCGGTCAGGCCGCTAGAAGAGGCAGAGATGCAGCGGGTATGGGACGAACTTCGAGACGCTTGGGTGGTGTGTGTTCGCAGAGAATTGCAGAGCGATAGTTTCAGTGTTCTCTCCGTGTGTGAAGTTTCTCTTGTTCTCTATCACACTCAACGGTTGATCGTGTTCTCTCCCAGGACGAGCTCATAACGATATGGCAGGCCCTTCTGCTCGTGCGGACTCACCTGACACAAGAGCGAGGGCATCTCACAGCCACAGAAGAATTCACGGACAACGCAGTGGCCACCATGGGAGAGTTCCTCGACTGGTCACTTCAGGAGTCCACGACGTTGTCTCCTCTGACCGCAACCACCGCTCAGACCCGTGCTCTCTCGCTATGCATGCAGCTGTGGGCAGTCATTCGCAACGTGTTCTCTGAGGTATGGCTTTCGCAAGCCGCGAACACTCTGCTCACTCGCGTTTTGCAACGCACCTTCGACACCTCCTCGGAAGATGTGCAGACGGCGTGGAGTTGTATCTGCGCCGCCCTCATATCAGCGAGTTCTCCCAGTCTTGTGGCTCGTCTGGTGACGGAGGACGAAGAACATCGAACGCTGGACCTCCGGCGAGAGCTGTGGAACTTAGCAGCGAAGTCCTGGTCTTCGATGGAACCGCGACCGAGTGGGGAAGACTCCGTTGATTTCCTCTGCATCCCAGTTGGGTGAGCGATGTCGCTCTGTCACTACATGATTGACAGGACTGACCACGACGACAGAGTTTGGTCTTTGTCCGAGCAGGAGATGACAATGTGGGATGATATTCTGGACCACGCGATCGCTCAAGCTTCCATACCGGCTGGGTCAGCTGCGACGGTCTTCCACTCCCTCATACAGCGTGTGCTCGGAGGAGCAGGAGGCAACAGGTGATAATAATTCTGTCTCTATGAGCATTCAGAAGTACTGACCCCTTGACCGTCAGTCTCACTAGGGTGTCGTGGGTCATCGTTCGTCTCCTGTATCGCTGGCAAGCGGCCAGCGAATTCGCGCCCACACTATTGGCAACGGTCGCCGATCTCCTCGTCGAGCTGTATCCAGACTCGGATGATGATGAGAAGCTTGACACAACGGAGAACCTTGACACAGCGCTGCCAATCATACAGCCCATATGTAAGCTCATCCAGGAATGTCCTCCCGCTCATATTCTATCGCTCCTTTCACCCCTCGCCGACGGCTTAGCCGTCTGGATCGGTGACGAACACGAGTATGTACCCGTGCAGGTGTACAATAACATTGTGAGTCTTTCTGGCCGCTGAATGTCCATCGACGCCACTTACATTCGGTGCAGATTGTCTCTCTTTATTGCGACGCTCTGATCGCGCTCCGACATATACCCATTCATTCTGATACCCTCTATGCGCTGGCACGCTTCCTTTCTTCCACATTTGGCCGGATTGTATCGCCCGGGAACGGACCTGTCGCCTTCCACGAGTTCTGGAAGGAGGTCCACCCATCGCTCAAGCACCTTGACGATGGGTATCCCGAGGAACTGAAGACTGCACTCTGCGCCTGCCATGAAGCTTTCGGGATGAGTCTCCCGTCCGGGGTGTCGATCGAGGCGGAGTCTCAGACAGACTCGCAGGCGGCCCGCAATACGCTCCTGGTACGTAGCTTTATCGTCATAGCGAAATCGGCGGCTCAATATCACGCACGAGCAGTCGTCCCCCGGTTTTTTCGGAACTCCCCAAAAACATGTTGAGAGCCCTGTCGCGGGAGCGGACACCCTTACACGGTCATCCCAGCCGTTCATCCGCAGTCGTGCGCTGTCTACAGGGAGTTCGTCGCCGTCCAGGCAGCCACGCGCGTCCAGGCTTCCCACCGCATCCAAGTCTGATTCGCGCCCTTCTCATGGGCTCTCGGACCCCGTCTCTCCCACACCTGTACGACGGAATATCGACGCCAGTCGCAGCTCGGACTACCTGCCAAGCTCGCCGACAGATGCAATGCGAGCAAGACGGCTCGCAGCGGGGGCGTCCAGCCGTGTCTCGCACGAACGGCCTTCCAAGACGCCTGATAGGCCCTTGAAGCGTCGGAAGTTATCGCCCACAGTTACACCCAATGCCACCCCGGGCTCGTCTTTTAATCGCAGCTCCCCGCTCGTAACGCGGTCTCATGAAGGCGACCGCGAATCCCAGCGTCCTTTGGTAATACCCAAGCCGAGCAGGTGGCAGTTCGCCGGTGTCGAATTGCGGAGCCGCAGGGACAGCGGACAGCGGACGTGTGGCACGGGCTCGTCTACGCCCCAGTCCTCTCCGTCCAGGTCCAACCTGAAGGAGGAGCAACTCTTGAGTCCCGAGGTGCCATCTCCCGCGACCGCGTCTCGAGCATTTGCAAGAGCACCTGCAGTGGGCGATGACGACGACGACTACGATGCGTGGGAGGTGCCGATCATGACTGACGATGATGTCATTCCAGACAGCCAGCCCGAAGACGAAATCGGCGACGAAGACTCGCTCGTGCCGAGCTTCATGAAAGCGCCTATAGAATCCACGCAACGCGCGAACGACACCGTGGACGCAGATGATGACTTCGACGACTTCGAAGGCCCGACGAGGAAAGTGGCTGGCAGGCGACCTGACAGGAGATCTCCTCTGCGAATGCAGACAGCTCCAGCCAGTCTCGTACATGACTCGGACTCCATGGGCGAGGAAGCTCGTGTGCCCATGCGCCGCGCGCGCACGGAGAGCGTGCCTCGGCTCGAAGAGCTACGCGACATATGCGAGGCACTTGAAGAGGGTGGCTCGCAGCTCGATGTGGACCAGATGCTGGCTGCCACAAGGTATACCAGCCGGATGGGGGCAATCTTGAGCGAAAAGTTATCCAAGAAACTGAGCGGGGGAGGGTCGCCCACAGGCTCGGCGCGGAGTCATGGCCATAGTACGCGGTCGAAGAAATGACTGACGTTTGAAGTTATTCGTTGTTCGTTGTAATGGTACTGTGACTTGCATTGCTGTTAAAACATCTGTATCGATGGTGATGGTGTTGTCGGGACACTGAACTGGGTTGTGGATAAACGAAGTAGGCATGCCAGCAACGGGTCGTGATGCATGCTATCATCCTTCGAATTAGCGATATGTCATTTTTTCGTGTGGACGTGTCTTCCCCTTCATAAATGTGTCTGCGTGAAGCTTGAGCTTAAGATGGATCCGGAATCACATATGCGAAGTCGGACAGTATCAGGGCATATAACTTGATCTCCATGACTGTGGTCAGCCCCCGCGGGATGTCGTTGGGATGATCGCTGAGTGGGATGGGAGACGAGGATACGTTGGGGTCGTCAGGAATCGGGATTCTCCGCGTGGAGCAGGGTCGGGCGAGCAGCGCAACCGAGATCCGAGAGCTGGCGAAAGATGAAAGATTCCTTCGCATGGACCCGGGCCTCGGTGGCCTGCCTTTCGTTCGAGTATCAGAATGATTAGCAGCTAAGGAAAGGCTACTGACGTTTTTCCAACCAGCAGCCTGTTCGTTGCTCCAGAGGCCCGGCGCGTGAGGCACCCCGCCTGCCTAAGGCATTGCGGCGATGTACGTTGCCTCAGTGACTCGGAGGAGCGTGCCGGGAAAACTCGCTCTGAACGTCGGCGGCGGTGCTGCGGAGACGTGTTTGAGGAGCAACCACAACACGGTGCAGCAGCTTGTTCCCAATTTGGATCGGCTGGAAGAGGGCAGAGACAACTGTGGAGGACATTTGCGCAGATAAAGGATAGCACACAAGATTGTAGTGAGTCGTGACAATGCAGTCGATCATAGTGCGCGTAACGGAGACAGCATAGGCCGGGACAACAAATGGCGTACGCGGGCACTACTGGGGACGGGGAACCCAGAAAGATCAGCGTGTCAGGGAACTTAGGGGACGAAGTTAATGCTGTATGAGGTTTGAGTGATACAAATGCTGCAGATCAGCGCCAAACCACCTCACCTGCGATGCCGATTCATGGCTCTTCCGGAACGAAGGCGCGCAATTGACGTAGGGTCATCCGAAAGGTCGCAGATGCGACCAAATACTTCTGTGATGAGCAGCGCTCTGTGCATGATTGCGCTGCGACTACAGGCAAGGTGCCACCTTGCAGCGACTGTGTCGTGGAATTGGAGGGTGCTGTGTCAACGGGCCTGCAAAATTAACTAGTACTAAAATGTTGTTAGGGTTTCCGGTAACACATTGTCAAGAATCCATAAGCTGACCGTCGGCGGAGATCGTACGGGGAGGCAGGGGTATGACCCGAGCAAAACCTGCTACGACGTTGAGTGGACTCGCCAGCCAGTCCGACCGCAAGCTTGATGGTACTTGATCGCGCCTTACAACTTGCAAGGAGATGGGGCCCGGGCAACACTGTGACGTGAGAACGGCCAGTCCCACGTGCCCAGTGACGAGACGCGTACGTGACACCGGGATCCGCGAGTCCTAGGACTCCGCTGAGTGCGAATGCCCGCTCGCAACGATAGCATCACGCGTTGGCACATATCACTAGTAACTTGTGGCATATGGCATTTAGGTCACGTAGTGTTGAGCTGCTACTTAATTCCACAGTACTAATGCTACTCGAAGTCATCTTGGTCTCCCTCGGAAGGAGACTCCATGGAGAACCAGTCATTCGAGAGCTCGCCATAGGAAGGAGAGTTGACTTCTTTCTCGTCCCTGTCCGACTCCTCAACATTTTCTCCGTTGCGCATACGCTGCCTAACTCTACGCCGTTCATTCCAACCGCAGCTTGCCAAACAATGGTAACATCCGCTGGACCTCGTGCCACCGCTTGCGGTTGTGTGCCCGGAGTACAGTCTCCTCGACGTCCTCTATCGGATCCACCTTCACCCGTTCAAGGTGGGGGAATATACGCGCAAGTATGTACGCGACCGTACGCGGTTGCTCGACGGGGGAGGTGCCCACGTACAAGCTGCGCAATTCAGATGTGCTCGCACGGCGCGAAAGCTCACCGAAAAACTCGTCCCTCGGTGTCTCGTGCTCCTTCGCCTCCTTTAACGCCTCCTCGTCCCAATCGGTGAAGTCTTTCCAGCTATGCGCGTCGAAGTGTATGCCAAGGAAGTAAAGCTTCGGGACGTGCACAGCGAGGTGTATGAGCGCGCGGAAGGTGGGCAGGGTGTCGTAGGCACAATATGGAGCGCAGGAGACACTGAGCGTGAATAACTTGGGCCAGGCCTCCGCCATCGAGACGAATAGGGCATCGTCTAGGGCATGTCGGCACTCCGCGCTGAATGAGAACTCCGTGACCTCGGTGAAGTCAAAGAGGATGCGGAAGTCTTCGGAGCGGACGACGGTGGTTCTTTGAGAAGCAACCGAGAGTCTGCCCCAATCCTCGGTGTCAATATCAATGTAGCGGAGGGCCTGAGGGGAGCCCTGGCGCCGTATCGAGTTGAAGAGCTCGGAAACAGAGTCAGGGTCACCGATGATTTTCAGAATGAGCTCCTCTAGATTGGGGAGAAAGACTGCCCGGCTGAACGCGGAGTATGTCCCTCTGGTGGAGTAGAGTTCGATACGGGTGAGCGAGGTAGAAGTGACGCGCGTGTTCCCGCCCGACGGCCATTTTGCACCATCTGCCAACCAAACGGATAAGCGACGCAGAGTCGGAAGTCCGCACAGCGCCACGGCGGCCTCCGCTGTGATGGAAATCGCGTTTGCTTCGAGTGTGTGTATTGTGGCGAGGTTAGAGACGAAGGAAGAAAAGGCGATGGAGGCACGGGGATCGGCAGTGCCTGGAGTGATCCAAAGCTCCCGTAACGTCGAGGAGCGGGACGCGATGAGGGGAAGACAGTCGATGAGGAGTCGTTCCGCCTTTTCTCCTCCAGGCCAGTGTCTGATGAACATGGTCTTGAGCCGGTCTCCAATCATGGACAGCAGGTATTGGAGTGCCTCCGCTTCGAGCTCGATTGTGAGCCAGTTTAGGTTTTCGACGTTGGGGAAGAGCACCAGAGTCGGACGAAGGCCCGCGAGTCGTATCACGACATCGTCGTGGAGCTTGACATCCAGGACTTTGGGCCAACGACCTTCGTACGTCCCGAGCTCTCGCACGAGAACTGAGTACTTCAGGAATGCCGCCCAATCTGCGGGGTGCAGAGTCCGGGTCAAGCTCTTGTACATATATGGATCAGTTGGCAGCAACGTATTGGGGATTGACAGAACGTACAATCGTTTTGTAATCCACCTTCCAAGCGTCAGGAGGCAAGCATTTCACCAATGGGACCAAATTGGGGAGGCGGTACCATAAGGAACCGACAGCAGGTTCGTGGAAAGCTTTCGAGGTGCGTGCAAGGACGGCCAGAGATCCTCTGTCGTCTTCCAAATGTTGACAGATGTTCCGTACGAGCTCCGTGATGCGGAACGCTTGATGTACATTCGAACTCATCTTCCGTTACGAAGTCATCGAACGCCGGTTTGAGTGCCAGCTGCAGGTAATACTTAGGTCCTGTTACGGCGTCGGCAGAGCACGTCAATTTTGAAAAGACAAGCCATATGCGAGAATGGCATCGTGAACATAATCTTACCTAGACCCACAGTGGTCGTCGTGTCACCATTCATACAACGTCCACTTAGGAAGACAAAATACTATGGGTAAAATAGTAATGCCGGGCTGCAATGATGACAGCTCGTGCGCAGGCGGGCGCGCCAAACTCGGCACGGATTCTGACAGATTCTGACTGACACAATCTCGACTGGCACGACTTGTATCGTGAGCTGCCTAGGGGAGACAAACTGGCACACAAAATTGAGGGGATCGGCCTCTGTTCCCACTAAAAGGTATACGGTACATGTAGCAACGAGTATGCAGCATGATGTCCATGAGCGTCCGAGTCCATGATGTATGCGTACGCAAGAGTCCCGGCAGCTATGATAATTCCAAAAAAAATAAGTAATCCACAGACCATGATTCACAGAATGCACAGCGAAGACAACATAGAGAGCGACACGAGAAGCAACGACGGCCACACGCCCTGCGGCAGGCGGAGTGACGGCGGTGCCGCGT
The DNA here is from genome assembly GCA_016618145.1 of Sanghuangporus lonicericola. Lineage (NCBI taxonomy): Eukaryota > Fungi > Basidiomycota > Agaricomycetes > Hymenochaetales > Hymenochaetaceae > Sanghuangporus > Sanghuangporus lonicericola. Next base: position 6,081 of record WJSG01016234.1, on the reverse strand, counting down.
TCGACGATGACGACGACGACTCGGAGGGTGCGGAGTCGGTCTTGGTCGATTGGGGCTTGGCGGTCGTCGTTGGGGAAGAGGTTTGGGTTTGAGAGGGGGACGATGCACGCGATGCTGTTGATGAGCTTGCGCCCGAGCTGCTCTCGAGGATGAGGCTGCTGGCGGTAGGTGCGACATCCGCTTTTGCTGAACGTGACGTTGTGTCAGATGGAGCCTCGGCATACATATGCTGCGAAGCGGAGCACTCACATTCGAAGGTTCCACCCGCGCCCTGGGCGTCCTCGACCGCATCGTCGAGGAGGGCGTCTGCGTTCTGCGGGACGAGAGAGACGAACCCGATGCGCGGCGGGTCGACGGACGGGTGCGTGAGGTTGCCGTAGTAGAAGATGACCATGTTGCTCTTCAGGAACGGGTCGCCGAGGTTCCAGCTGAACAGCGCGCCGGTGCTCGGCGCGTCCGTGCTGACGATGTTGTTCGCGATGCACGTCTTGGCGTCGCCCTGCTTGTTCTGGGAGACAAAGTCGCGAGGGTCGACGGGGAACATCTTGCCGCCGATCTGGAAGGCGAGGTTGTGGCCGGCGTCGCAGGGCAGCGTAGGGTCCGTGTTCGAGTTGGCAGCGAAGGCGGGGGAGACTTTGGTGTAGATGTTGTTGACGACATCCTGGGGACCGCGGATGAGAGAGTTGCCCTGAGATCATACTCGATCAGCAGCGGAAACGGTGCAGTCATGAGAGAGACATACAGTATCGATGAGCCCGGAGACAATCGAGCTATCGAGACCAGCACCCGACTGAGTCGACTGAGGCAGCTTCTGACCGTCGAGGAAGACCGCGTCGATAGGAACCTCCCAGCGCCTTCATGCAGCGGACCAGATCAGCGAAAGAACCTGCGTGGGACGCATGATGCACGTACAGAGGGTACTTCTCGTTCGGCGCGAACGAAGGAGGAGCCATGCCACCTTCGGCAGGGTCGTACAGCCGGACAGGCACCCAGGTGATGTTTGACTCGTCAATACCATCCGGCAGTTGACCGATTGTGATCTCGCCCTTCCCGGAGACATCGATCGTGTTGCGCTGGAGGGTGACCGCGAACAGGGGGTCGTCAATCATGTCCGCCATGATGAGGCGAGACACAACGGGGCCATAGCTGGCGGTCTGCGTGATGAAGGTGTCTGTGCCGGATGGGGAGTTGAACTGAAGGGTCGTCAGTTAAGGATTCTCGAAGCATGATAATAGTTGGCAGGAGATTCCCCAGACTCTGGTGCTGGTGTAAGGCTAATCACTGCTACACAATACGGATGATAGCAGCTTTAGACTCAGCATTCCAGAGAGAGCGCTTAGGAGAGCCATCACTCCTCCTGCCAGCCAGATTCCATTGACGAAAATGAAATGAGACATGGGGACACTTACCTCGGCATTGATAGCGGCAGCCTGGACGAAGCTGCGGGGAACGTATAGTTAGCCAACTAGGTCAGTGGATTCAGGTCACGGCAATCCATACCTCTGTGCGGGGAAACCAAGACCCAAGATACCTGCACCTCCATTCTGAACAGCGGAGTTGTCGGTGTCATTGACTGCAGCAAGCGTTTGGTCCGTCAAAGTCAAGGCAGCGAGCGTGACCGTATCACGACCGACGGGTCCGTATGCGTGGGTACCGCTGACGGAGTCGCCGTACTGTAATTGAACGGATGCGCTCTTCGTGGGCTTGAAGGTCTTGGTCACATCGTAGGGCTTCGCGGAGGAGCGTTGGCATTGTGTAGTCTTGCACGCATCGGACATGACCCATAGGTCGCTGGAGCCGGTGTCTGGCACGTGCAAGCGTGTCAGAAGTCTATCTCCTCCGGCTACTTTCGCGTCACTTACCAAGGTTGACGGAGGTCGTGGAGTCGCCGACCGTCACGGCAACAGTGTAGAAGCTTCCCAGGGCGTCGGTCTCGTGTTCCCATGTAAATTGAAAGGTTAACGGGAGACTCACAGATCTGCACTGTCACCAAGGCCCACGGTTCCACCGAGAACATCCTCGTCGGTATTCTGCCTTCCAGCAACCCTGCGCCTCAAGAACGGGAGCTTGACGGCGCCCTTCTTCGGCTTGGTGGAGGTCCGGCTGCTGGACAGTGTCGGGGGTGCGACAGAGGCAGGAAGCGGGGCGGCCAGGACGAGGCGCGGCAGCGCAGCGAGAGCAAGGACATAGGCGCACCAGCTAGACGTGTACATCGTGAAGGTAACAAATAGCAGGCGACCGGCGCAAAGAAGGGAAAGAAGGTATACCAGATAGCGAGAAGAGGAGGATCCCAGACCGTGGCCTTCCTTCAGACAGGGAGAGCACAGAGGGCGGATCGAGAGCGTCGGCCATCGTATATAACAATTCGTGGCTGCGTCTGTGCGTGTCCCCGAGCGGACGGTACAAGGGGTGGCAACCGTCCAGTTGCAACGTATCAGACCCTGCAGGCGCCGGCTATTGTCTCCCGCTCCCCTATTGGACCCAGTGCACCGTCCCTCTGCGCGCGCAGGCACTGCTCTCGCATCATTCGGTTCAGCCAAGGTCGGCCAAGGGTCTTATTTCCAGACACAAGAGCGACTCGCACGGGCCACGCTGCGGAACGGGACAGATGAGGACCCGAAGATACCGAATGGACTGCGTATTCTATTCGCGGAGGTGTACGATAGACAGTACTAAGCCAGCTGCAGTGACCGGGCCCGAGCAGGATGCACTGGGGACAGGATATACTGGCCCTGATAGAACGTGGGGGACCCCCATACTTCTGGCTCAACAGCGAGTTCTGAACCACACCGCCTAGCCATGGTCCCATCAGCGTTGCGTGACGGACTGATACCCTGCGCAGTTTGCGCACAGCAAGTGCCAATGAGTATTAAAAGCGAACGACCTGCGTGCGCCATGAATAGAGGACGCAGTGTAATAGTCCGTGTTCATCTCGACCGTCCTGGACGTTATTATTGGCACGCTGCACGTCTGCCAATGAGACCGACACAATCAACTACGGCCAATGAGAAGAAATGACGGCACACCGCTGATCGACTTGCACAGTATCTGTACAGCATCACTTCTACTGTGATAGTCGCTCCTCAGCACATACCAAGGTCGAAGAGTAATCACCGCCGTCCCCGAGCTCGAGTGTCGATCCTTGAGTCCAACCGTCGCACAGTCCAGTCAGTTCCAGGGGACCGGGTTCGCGATGACATAAGGCCGAGGGATGCTTGAGAGTTGTTGAAGCGGCAGACAGCCTTAGGCTGGACGAGTCCCTCACGAGACACCGCCTGCCCCCGCTGATAGGCTGAACACGAACAAATCAGTCATCTGTCGACAACATCGAGCATGCAGCCAACTTCGAGCGCGAGGCCTAACCCACCTGTTCTCCATGCTGAACATGCCACTAGCGAGTTGACCACAGCGGGCCTGACAGGAAGATCTGCCGTCAATATCAAGCGAGCCAAATAGCGGGATTGATGGCATGTACTCACCGCATCCATGCAACCTCGTTGTCCGGACTTCTCTGGAGCATCGCCTCCCGTGGAGTGGGATCATTGCGAGGGGTGTTCGGCTGAGAGAGAATCCTTCGCAGGGTCCGTTGATTCCTCGAGGTGAGTACCCGATGTATGACATCCTGCATACCCGAGCGTAAGTTCATGATGTACGCGCTATTATGTATGGCCTGCAGACCACAACGAGCTCGTCCGCCGTTGATGGATCTGTCGATGCATCACGCACAGCTTCACGGACATAGACCTCGTGAACGTACTTCTTGATCGAGGTTGCGAGGACGTCGCGTAGGTTCGATAAGTGCCTTCGCTGGGGTTAGGCTGCAGGGTGCAGCAAGGCAAGCACAAGTCCCCTTGTGCTGCGACGGTCTTCTTTGGGCCCTGTATGCATCAGTCAGCGACAGTCGTCTTATGTCGAAGCCAGCAGAAGTCTGCTCACCTTCCTAGGGTGCGACCATGGCCGAACACTCCTACGCCCAGTCAGTAGAGGACCGTCAGCCTGTATAACCTATGCGTGCTTGTCCTACTCGGGAGTCGGAGGCTCGGAGCTCGATAGCGAGGTTCATGTATCCCCAACTGGGGATGGGCACAGTTTGCTTCCAGAGATGCCGTTTACTACAATCTGCTTCATCCTCGCTAGGAGCTTGCGTGAAGTAGAGTGCATGGGTTGCGCATCGGATCCTACCTACCGCGAGTCTCCGTCGAGTCGTCGATAGAGGGGATCACCAGTCACATCGCGGTAGCGACTCGCGAGGTCATGCACATTGGGGCAGCATGCGTCAGTCCGAGTCAACTCGACTGCGATGCTATCGATCCCCTAACTGGCAAACATAAATGACGGTGAGCATGCGCAGGTGTGTATAGAGAACCGCCAACGCATGCAGATGCGTACCTGAGTCCCGCGACTCCAGCATAGACGACCTCGACGCGCTCTCCGAGTCCCCTCCCGTACCAAACGCAGCCCTCTGCACATTCCTTGCGTACTGCTCCTGCGCGCCCGGGACTTCACAGCAGCAGCAGCAGCATCATTCGTACTGTAACGTCCCCTCAGCTGAACTCGAAGTGCACTCACCTGCAAGAGGCTCCTCCTTATTCCGCCTCAGCGCCTCCTGCGTCATCGCGAGCATCTGCGCAAGCTGCTCCTGGACAGTCAGGGTGCGCTGCGTCTGCTCCTCGTCCCGCGCGAGCATGGCGACGTGTCGCTCCTCGCTGGCCTGCTTGCACGTCTGGATCTCATCGCCGACTTGCTGGATGGCCGTCGTGAGGTACTCGAGCTCATCGGTGAGCGATGGGGGAGTCCTCGTCGATGTTGATGCTGGGGAGGAGGATGTGTTGGAGAAGGACATTCTGATGGCTGCGATGGGCAGAGAAGCTGGGCCTTTGGGGTTCGACAATGCAATGATGGTGACGGTTACGGGATGGGAGACATGAGGCGGGGCGGCAGCGGCATGGTTGGGCGGTTTATGTCCGAGGACAGGAAGGAGAAGGACGTAGCTGCATAGTATCCACTGCTCACTACAACACGCAGGTCTGCTATAATCCATCCTCGTCCTCGATCCCTCATTGCCGCCACCGGCTCCCGTTCCTCCACATCCTACCAGGTTCTCATCGACCGATTGCCCTCAGCTCTGTGGACACTAGACAGAGTTAATCAGCATACCATCGCAGTCGACGGAATTGAACAAAAGACACACCGATGACGCGCGAAGGACCTCCAGAATGCCGGAATGGCTCTCGAAGAGCACGTAGGTAGAAAAATTGGTGATCGTTGGACGACAGCACCAGAGTAGTCTGAATCGAGTTTCGCAGGAGCGCGAAGCCCCATATGCGCGAGCCGTGAAGTGCACTGAAGGACGCGACGCCCACCGATCCTCTTGGCCCACGAACGAATCGCAGACCGACGAGGCGGCGGGGGTGCGCCCGATCCCTGCGCCGTATCCCAAAGTCCGCGTCCACCCCTCGACGCCGAGGCGTGTCTCCGGGGCCCGAAGGAGGCTTCACCCGCGTCCACCGAGACAAGCTCGGCTTCTTCAGGCCTGACCCTGGGGCGGACTGTATTTCTGGTGCGACGCTCGGTCTGTTCAGACCGGACCCAGCTAGAGTCGATCGAGAGGGATTGGAATGCTCAGACCTTAGCCCGCTCACGAGTATGGACGAGGGGGGCGTCCTGTGCGGCGTGAGCCTCGCGGCTTTGGTGCTGTCGTCGTTGCAGGAAAGCAGGCAGAAGCGGCAGCAATTTTGCTATGGGCGGCTTGAGCCACGTGACCGTGACCGCGCCGCGATCGGAGGGCTTGCGCACGCGATCGAGCGCTGTCGCGTCGTGTCACTGTCCAGCTCCTTGTCCACGTCCCCGCCGTCGCCGAGACCGCTGCCCACGCTACACGAGACACGCCCCTCGTCGTTCGACACAGTGTGCTCGACCGCCAATGCACTGCGACAACGGAGGAGACAGCCTGCAGACTGCGAATTGCGACGTTGGGGGGCGGACTGGCGGTGGCGGTCGTCCGGGAGACGATCTCAGGAAGGCGAATGCGACATTGGGCGGATAGCACCAGATAAGTCGACACCTCCGCCCGGGACGTCG
>WJSG01016161.1:0-17004 GCA_016618145.1 Sanghuangporus lonicericola | reverse complement strand
GGCTGAAGTGTGGCGTCCAGGTATGCACCTCGAAAGAATCTCCGCGGGTGCTGCGTAGACTGACTATACACTGCAATCAGCCATCCTTGACTACTGCTGCAAGCCGGTACCCTCCACTTGGGTGATTGACGGGCCTGAGGAGCTCGTCCGCAAGGCTAAGGCGCAAATGGGCATAGACCCGGCAGATCCGGAGGAGGCGAAGAGATCTGCAGAAGAGGCTTGCCAGTCGTTCTGGCGCAGAGTGCATGAGCGCAACTATTGGGACGCTAACCCGCAGGTTCAGAGCTGGCCGGACGCTATTTAGTAACGGCGGGCTCGCGCCACAAACTCATGTATCAGCCCTGTACAACATACAGTCCCAGCGGACGTTACGAAGTGGTCGGAATGTGCTAAGGCACTCGGTAGCTCAGTTTAGAACAGTTTGACATGCATCATCATCCAATATCCTACAAGTCACATGCATAGCGCGGCGGTGATACGGTTCAGTGGTGGCGAGCAAAGAGTACGACGAAGGAGAGAGCGGCACGCAAGCGTTCGACAAGAGGTGATACTGGCACAAGGCCTGATTACCGCAGGCGAACAGGTTGCTTGTCCATCTCGAGTCTCGCTTTGCGCCAATCTATGAACTCCCCGACGACGCGGTCGGCGTAGACCAGCGCGACATCCTCGGGAATGCCATCTGGACGTTTGCCAATCTTCACAACATCCTCAGAGCTTCTCACATTGTCCAGAGACACCTTCTCCCCGAAGTAGTCAACCGTGCCTGGACGTTCACGCGTTAGTGCACGGATGCGAGCTTGAATAGAGCGAGACCTACATGGATGATATGCTTCCGCCATCCGCGCGGCATCCCAAAGCTCAGGGCACGGTAGTGGATCCTCAGGCATACGAGAGTACACAGCGATGTCGCCAGCGTAAGGGCACTTGTGGGAGGTATCCGCATTGCCGAAACCAATAAGCGTCGGATATAACTCCCCTTCCGTGTTGCAGACGACGACGTTGTCTTCCCCGAACTGACCAAACGACACGCCAGCACGGTGAACCGCCAGCAAGTGTTTGAGTATCCTCTGTCTGCAGGAGCGTGTCAGATAAATGATCAATAAGAAGCGGGCGGGCGACTGTACCTGAACAGGACAGGCTGCTGAGCGATAGCCCTCCGGAGAGGGTCCCCGGCATCCTGCAGGACCATAACCGCCGTCTGCCCCTCGTAGGTCTCGCCGCTCCAGACCCCGTAGCAGAACGGGACCCGACATCCAAGCAACGACGTAAGCTTCTCCATGTACACTTTAGCCTCCTTCCTGAGGTCTCGGGCATACCGCCTCCCTATCGCGATCTTGAGAACGACGGAGGCGGTCGTGTCGAGGGAGGCCAGATGCATGGTAGCGCGGTACACCCGCTTCACACCACCGCTTTTGAAGGAGAGTCAATCTATGATCGCGGTGATGGTGTAGATTGTAGGCTCCTCGGCGTGACTGAGAGCGACCCAGTCGAAGTATTCCATCGGAGCGGAGGCGGAGTCGTGGCACCTCTCCGTTATTGAGGTGATGTCCGATGGGAACTTGAGGGTGATCGGAGCACTCTGAGTGGCCATGGTCGACCTGAGGGCGATACGCACGCGTCAGAGAAGGGACTGCCAATCAGCGGGAACGAAGACTCATCACGGTTGGAGGTCGTTCCAGCAGAGCTGTCGTAGCCGAGCTTCCCACGATATGAGGTGCCTCGACCGTCCTCGAGGCGCGAGCCGGCTATGAGCGCATTCATCACAGCTCTGTTCTTTCTGCTAACGTTCCACTCACAGGCATATGCCGTGCACAACAGCAGAGAACTCGAGGCCCGTGAGCAATCGCAGAACCACAGAGCTCATGCATAAGGGAAGGGAACACCGCAAACGAGGAACAGAGAACATATGTATGTCAGGGCTTGATGCGAACCTCCGCATTTTCCCACTTCTCCCTAGTCTCATACCAGTCGACCAGCTCATTGTATGCACGGTACGCTTCAACAACACATTCCCTCTCGGACGCGAATCTCGACCGAGGGACGCTTTCCATGATCTCTTCCGGAGAGCCTGCATGCTCGAAGGGTATCCGATAGTTGAAGTAACGCGCCTCTGTCGTAAGAACACGTTCAGAAATGATGCAGGCGAGAACGAGCGATAACGTACCTGGCCGCCACAGGTGTAGAGCGTCGATGCCCTCCAGTAGTTCCGAACATATCAGGTCCGGATCTGGCTCGGGCGAGTACGCGTCGAAGACAGTGATCTTGTACGGGCATCTGTGCAGGTGCATTTGGGAGAAGTCGACGAGCACGGGCTGAAACTTCTCGTCCACTTGCTTGACGACGATGTGGTGCTCCCTGAAATCTCCGTGTGCGATGCCCCTGTTGTGGAGGTTGAACAAGATGCTAGCGATATCGAGCCTGGGTAAACGAGGCGGTATATGAGGACACGTTACAGTCCGAGCCGGAGAATGTGCAGGCCGTACCTGAACTGCTGCGGTTCCTGTTCCCCAAACTTGGGAGTAGAAACGCCCTGAAGGTCGTCAAGTAAGGGGTTCGTGTACCAGTCCGCCTCCTTCTGCAGAAGCTCACAGAAAATTCGCTGGAAGGCAACCTTGCAGACGACGTCGTGCTTCTCTTTGGTACTGTCGACCGTCATTGTGGCGCGGTAGACTCTTCGCCGCCCGCGATCGTGCGAGGCCAAGCGTTTCTTGAGTGTGATACTGAACTTCTCGTCGGTCATGCCAGGTGCACTGAGTTCATCGCAGCGCGGAGTGCCCTCCGATGGAGAAGGAGGAGGAGTGAGGTCGACAGGGAAGAGAAGGCGTTGCCGCAACGTATGCATAATCACCGCTGGTGAACAGCGGCGGAGGACGAAAGGACAGGTGTCGAGACTATGACCGTGCCGAAGTCGAAATTCCGAGCTGAGTATAGACAAGCTATACACTACTCCCAGATCCTTGTTGTGTCGAAGTCCGAAGTCGTCAGGACAGTGAAAGGACAAGGCACATCCGCCGCATGTTGTCTTTCGGCATCCACCGGTCCGCCGCGCCGTACGTAATCGCAAGTCTACATACACATGCAGCAGGCTGCAGAACACATCACAATGGGCACCGGTCCGCCGCGGGTGGTAGAGCATACACTCAGCAGTGCGAGGATGTATGTGTGGAGAGCGGACATAACATGAGGCAGGACCGATCCGCGTCGTGATGGAGCCAAATCGAAGCAGCGTTCGCGCGTCGGCTGCGCATGTGCGGGCCCAAGCCTTCAGAAACCGACGAATAACGAAGTGTGATCATGACACGAAAAGCGATGGAGGAAGATGGAAGAGGTCGACGAGTGGTACGTCACTATGTGAAGACGACTGGGTGGTCGTCCAGCGCGTTCAGCTGTGTTCACACCTCAAGTCTAGTGCGAACTCGCACGCGACGATCGATGCGGCCTCTTCGTCCCTTTCATCTTGACGGTATCCTTTGGTGTGATTGTGACCTCGAGCGGGTACCGTTGAATCCACGAAGTTCCATCTCTCCTGTGGCGACAATTCATGTGAGCCACAGGTAGCATGAGACCGAAGAGTATAGACGTACGATACTGCGACGGCACAGCCTTGCAGCCACGATGAACGTCTCGACGACCAAAGCCGGCCTGAGACCGCTGCATCGGTTGACGCAAGCTGCTCTCCCAGATATCGCTCGTAGGCCGTGAAGGTCGCGATGCTTTCATCCTTCGTATGCCGAGAAGCCGCGATCTTCCGAGACGCGAAGACTTCGTGGTCAGCGATTCTGGATAGCAAGACGAAGTCAGCAAATAATGAAGATCCATAGACCAGGCTATACTCACCTGCTCGCTCCGGGTGAGACCTTCGGCGACCGCGGAAGACGATTGTTGTAGGACTGCAGGACGAGACCATGGACTTGCACCCTCTCGAAGTGCCCCCGACGAAGCCGCAGTGAAGCCCGGACATGACGCCCCGGCGGCTCTGCAGGTTCTCCATGTGAACCGAGTTCTGCTTCCTTCGGCTTCATCGAGTCCGCCTGTGGGCAATCTTGCGAATGGCAACAAGCTCAGGGCGCATGAGCCCTCCTTCATAATCCGAGACTCGATTCTGCGGGGGTAAAACCCGTTGATGTATGTTGGAGCGCGTGAACAAGGTGCGAGTATTCCAAGCTCGAGTCACGCGGTCCGCTGAACCGCGCTATGAGCAGAGAGGTCGCTACGGGCCAGGTGAGGACTGCCATGACGATCAAAAAGTGTGGCTCCAGTGGTGCAGCGACGGAGGTATCGAAGGGACGAGGTGAGTTCCTAGCGAAGCTCTATCGCGGGCATTAAAACGTAGACCGGAAGACGTGATGATGCCCTCCCGGGCGGCCTTGTGATGATCATCAGCACCACAGACTGTATCGGGGAGGAGCTACGGGGTTGTGAGGAAGCGGGGGCGCTGATAACTCCACCGATAGGCAGGTAAGGCGGGGATCGTGGAGACGACAAGATGATCGGAAAGGAAGTGCGAGGCAACAAGTTGTCAAGAGCGAGGGTTGGCCGACATCCAGAGGAGAAATATGCTGAGATACCGCCGCTCGAAGACCGTGTTCTCTGGATCCGGCTTGAGTCTGCGGCACACTGTGCGTACAGGAAACAATGTTGACAGACGCGCTCCGAGGCCGAGACCTGCCAGCCACGTCAGCAACCTACGAGACTCGACGCAGCGGCGGACTGAGGACGTCCCCGGTTAGTCTGCAGGATGCAGCAAGTCACCCAACAAAACGCGACTACCCTGAAATGGCGGTCAATATTGGGAGCCTTCTGACAGGACACTGACTAGCACTTACACTGTGCTAGCGAGAATCGTCTCGTCACGGAGTGCGTTGATCTTGCACGCGTATGGAAGCCAAAGCGTCCAACATATAACACGGAGACAAGGGAACACGTGCGCTCTGGGCGTCGACTCGAAGCATCATGATCAGAGGGATCGTGTGAAGCGTGCGGCGAGAGGCAAACCGCAACTCTGGCCAAACGCGAGCTATTTGTGCGTTCTAGCCGCATTCGACTGGACCATACGCCTGCCTTCCACGTCCCAGCTAGTCACCAAGGACGCATCGAGGGCCTAGGGAATGATGATGACCGCTTGAGCAGCAGGTTGTTGGATAGTGTGTGGGGAGAGGTCCAAGGAGGATGGGGTGACGTTCAACTCACAGCTGAAAGTACGATAGAGGTCCCTACAGGCGCGCTCAAAATTCGAAGCAAGAGGTGTATGCAGAGGGCTCTGCAGGGCGGTGGGCATAGCGGGATAGTACGCGGTTGGGAATTGCGGAGAGCGACAGTGAGGTTTTGCGTAGACGGAGACACCGCCGCCAGTCCCAAGATGGAGAAGGTGGGGACACCCGCGATCAACTCAGATAGAGGCGGGGATCGGGAAGATCGAAGGAAGAAGCAGACAGTCCGCAGTATCATGCGTGAGTGCTACTACCGTTCAGGTGACATGAGTTGAAAAAATGCACGAGACGGTATACCGACGCACCTATGTCGTTCAGTCAATCCCTCCTATCCTGACGCGATAGACATGAAGACAAGTCATGAGACGAGAGTTTCATATGTCTGCTGAGTGTGAATGGGTTCCCAGAGAACGGAGCCAGGACGCGAGCAGCTGGGTCTCCGCCTGTGCCAAAATGCAGCGGGACAACTTGAAGGGTGGCAAATTCTTGCTGTACGGGGTGAGCTGAGATATGACCGGGTGACTGTCAGCATATCGACATATATAGCAGCACGACCACGCACCTTGGAGTATAACTCCGAGACCGAGACACCTCCGTCAACATCACCGACACGAAAACGACCACATCCGCGCAGTCATCGAAACTCGACGTGGAGTAGCCGCAGCATATCCGGCGAGAGGTTCTGGATGAACGAGGGTAGGATGCGCGTAGATAAAGGACCGAGAGTAACGATGCCGCCGACGAGGAGATGGTGGGTGGATTAAGAGATGCGTACTTTAGGCGCCTGAGACTTCTCTGCGGCCATCCTCGTCCTCGACAACCGTGAAAGTTGAACTCACTTCGGACCTGACATGGGATAGCGATTCACAGAAGTCGTGAAATGTGTTTGCTATTTCTTCTTGCATCAAGCCTTACAGACCGGAGACTGACATCGTCTCCACAGGTCCAGATACTGACACGGATGCCGTCGAGTCGGTGTCGAGTCGGTGTCGACTCGTGGTAGCCTACGTCCACGTCCATGACCTGCGCCTGGCACTCAATAATGGATACCGTGAGCACAATTATGGCTCTCTGCACTGAATCTGGATTACTGTCGAAGGACCCGTACCTAGTTGAGGCGCAGTCACGACGTCTCCTAAGGGACGGATCAGCACGGTCATCCCGCGAAGATCGCTCAAACTCCGAATGAAGACCGCGGTTTGCTCCATCGCCGAGCGCGGAGGTCGTTTGCGTCATCCAACTCATGGAGCTCTTCAATCTGCACATCGCGCGAGGTGCGAGCCAGGATACTATCATTCTCGAGTACAGGTAAGTACGCTGTGATACATCATATACTACATTTACAAACTCGGGTCCCCGTCAGAGTTCCAGACGTTTGCCGACATCGTCTTTACGATGCACAACGCCGGCGCACTGGCAGGCTGCTCCTCTCCCGCCTCCGAAGGCGCTCGCCAGATTCTGTCTGCGACGACGGGCAGACTTCTCTCGAGCTTGGTCTTCTGCGCCGCCACTATCTGGAGTAGGGCAGCGAGTAGGTATGTTTCCGCCCGTTTATCCGTGTCTGGCTCGGTCCTTGGCTCGGCAGCAGCGAACACTGGGATCCTGTCTGCAAGACGGACACCTCCTGGCGTGTCAGGCCACCGGAAACGTATGGTGCGTTCAGTGATCTCTTGCTCTAGCTGTTCGTTGGACCAGCATGCTCTTAGGGGGGTCGTGATAGTCGAGCCGTGCCGTGGGCCTCCTCCACGGTGAAGTCAGCGGCGGACCCGATCGTGCTGTCCTCGTCTTCCGGGACGTCAGATCCGGTCTCTGCGGCATGTGCAAAATATTCAGTAGCGCCGTACGCGCCGGGCTCGAACTTCGCACGCGGGCGCGTTCCACATAACTCCGCCCATTACAAGCGGTCAGTACTCCCGTGGCCGTCACCTCTCCGCAGAACTGTCAATGTCGTCGTTACTCTGGCCACAGTTCTTCACCTCCTACGAAAGTGACGATTCAGACTCTGAATCGTCACGTCCTCCATCGCTTCTCGACTCCGAGTCGTCGGCAGATCCATCCGAGTCCTGCTATGTCCTAGCGGCTTACATTGCAGATCGAGACGTCGCCGTTCCCACCAGAGCAATTCTTCAGACCCTCATCTCGGCGGGATCAGACGGCAACAGTCAGGTCTTTCGTGCTGAACTGCGCATAGTGGCGAATGGCCGTCTGACTGAGCAGAGGCGGGAAGTGGTTTGCAAGGTCGCCTATGGAGAACATCAGATAGAGATCCTGCGGAAGGAGGCCGACCTATACAACACCAAGCTTCGCGATCTCCAGGGCGGGGTCGTGCCGTTTATGTACGGTTGCTACATCGACGACACCGAAGAGGGGCCGAACGGAGTATTAGTCTTGCAATACTGTGGCGTTGCGCTCACGCACGAGTTGAAGTACTATACGGTGACAATCAGGTACCGTTACTACATGGGCCGCGCTCTCATCGATTCATCACTTACATATGCATTCCAGGCACCAAGCCGTAAACGCGCTACTGGCCATCCACAAGGCAGGTGTGGAGCACAACGACTTCGCCGAGCGTAACATCGTCGTTTCCAAGAACGGAAAAGGTCGTCCACACGTTAGGATCGTAGACTTCGGCATGGCGGACCACAACCATACATGCCTGGTGAAGCACCAGACAATCACCCCGTACGACATAGCTCCTGCGCATGTGGACTTCCCATGCAACGAGCTATTCGCCGCCTGTATGGAACACGCACACATATGGTTTCCCAGTACGCCTCTCCCCCCTGCCCCCTTTTGTCTCTCTTTGTGTCTTTCCACTGACACCTTCGCTATAGGATACGCGCACTTATTTGGCAACTTCATCCACGTGAAGCACGCAACTTCTGTCGACTCCTTGTTGCAGCACTGCCCCGATGTACCGGACAACGAGGAGGAGAGTTACGTGAGGGAGTGGGCTCAGAGGAGTATCGATGAAGTCGCGGAGATGTGGGAGAAACGACTGGCTATGGACGCCAATCCGGTGCCTATTGAGTTTGATACCGACGATTAGGCTTCAACGCACTAGTCTCCTCCCCAGACTACGCTTCTCTCCTTCCCCGATTCCGTAGATTGCACAGTAGCTCGTCGTGGGCTTGACTATGGCGGTCTTGTTGCGAATGCTACACGTAACACTGCGAGATGTTCAGGTCTCGAAGTCTGTCCGGAGACTGAGTACATGCAGCGGTGAAGATGCAACAGCCGGACGCTGCACGATGCGATTGCGTACATGTAAACAGCCCGGGACGAGGTTGAGCAGGCGCCAGAAGGGCAGCAGGCCTTTGGCGGTCTTCGACGTGCTCCGGAAGTCAACGCACATAACTCCGTCCATCTCTGCACATCTCGTTCCCAGTTGCAATCTATGAATTGACCCAGCAGTACCCAGTACAGACATAGTCATCATGCGGTAGGATACAGGCCACATTCATCGCACGGTCCACGACAGTGCGCCATCCGCGCGCACCCGAACCGAACCGAGCCTTCATCCAAGGCTTTCCTCGCCGCCCACCAGTCGCGGTGATCCGTGCAAACCCTGTACGCGACACGATCTATTCTGTCCTGCGACATATAATCTGGTGGATTGCCCTTGGACTTCAGCAGCTCGACGCTTTGGAGATACTCAATCGGCACATCGGTGGAGAAAAATGTGACCACGCCTATAACAGGGACTATCAGTGGCAGCTTTCAAGGTTGGCGTATGGGTATCAATCACTTACGAGGATAGAAGATCTCGGCTTCCATGAATGCCCTCCAGAGCTCACTGCAAGGGACCAGGCTCGGGTAGGGCATCACGCTGTACGCGACGAGTTCGTCCTTATAGAGACACTTATGCTTCTTGGCGTTCGAGAAGTCGATGATGACCGGGATGTGTTTGTCGGCTCGACTCGGGTCGGGATCCTTCGTAACGACGACGTTATGCACACCGAAGTCTTCGAGGTCCACTCCAGCATGGTGCACCTGTATGAGTGCGTGCAGAAGATGCTGCCTACCGCCACGTCAGCTACAAATGAAGCGAACACAAGACTGATACGTACCTGAAGTAGAGTGGTTGTCGACGGATTGGAACGCGCAGAGGTCTACCGCAGTCTTCAAGTATCAAGATACCTGTTCTTCCCTCGTAGGTCTCGCCCATGAA
The DNA here is from genome assembly GCA_016618145.1 of Sanghuangporus lonicericola. Classification (NCBI taxonomy): domain Eukaryota; kingdom Fungi; phylum Basidiomycota; class Agaricomycetes; order Hymenochaetales; family Hymenochaetaceae; genus Sanghuangporus; species Sanghuangporus lonicericola. The sequence goes on along the minus strand of WJSG01016161.1, from coordinate 7,620 downwards.
GAACCCATAGTACATCGGGACCGCCTGGCCGCACAGGGAATCGAGCTTCCCCTCGTACAGCATGGCCTCCTCCTTGAGGACTTCGAAATAGCGCATGCCGAAGGCGACTTTGCAGACAAAATCGCGAGTCTGGTTCATCGCCTCGGAAACAATGGTGATGCGATACACCCGCCGCATGCCACGAGCTTTGTTAGATATGCAGTCATGGACTTGGGTGACGGTGTAGGTATCCGGGAGCCCGCCATCGTTCAAGGCCACCAGCTCGTAGTGGGGATTCTTTGGTTGGCGATCCGGAGGAAGGAGCGGTGCCGCGGGGAATTTGAGCGTAAGGGTCATGGTGGCGAAGGGATGGGAGATAGCTTGCGTGAACTCGTGACGCGAAGTATAAGGTGGGAAGCAGGTTGCTTTTGAGAGGAAACGGTGGTTACTTATGTTCTCGGGACTTGCGGTCGTGCGCCACCGCGGAGGAGAAAGAGGACCCGAGTCTCCCACGAGGTCGAACCTTGAGTTAGTCTCCGCCCGAAACCCCTCAACGGCGGAAACCACCACGACGTACAACAATAGACTGTACTGTCGTTCACTGATATCTAGCAGGTCTAATCCTCCGCCAACTTGAATTCGACGTCGCTTGGAACGGGTATATCTCATCTCTACGCGGTCCAACGAATGAGGAGACGACCACCAAACCACCAAGGCTATCCTCGGATGAGCGCCGGTTCAAATGGTGCAGCACGCTCGCGCTCTAAGCAGCTGTGGTTTAGGTGCCTTCGTCGAATCCGACCGCGATGATGAAAAGACACCCAAGCCCAGAAAAATTTCAATCGCAGGCCAGTATTCCGCAGGCAACATACATTTCCTCGTCTACCATTTGTCATGTCGTGACACTGACGCGAAAGCAGTGAAGCCTGCAAGTATCAAGTGGAACGAGGTGTCTCGGGCCCGCACTATAGGCAAGGCGAAGGCTGAGGTTCCTACAAAGCTCGACCCTATCAGCGACAACGAGAAGGTCGAGGGTGGAAAGGTTCGTGTTTGACTTGCTTATCTGTCGGAATGCATCTCTGATTCACGTCCACACAAGAAACTTACAAGACCGTCGCCGATCTTTTCCTGAAGTCGACTATGCCCAGGATGCCACCTGTCTACGATCAGAGCCGCCTCACCAATACCAAGGAAATGACGAAGCCGGAGTTCTACATACCTCTTCAAGACTGCCTGCGGTATATCGTGTACTGGCCGAACCTCCTGGACAAGGCTATACAAGAGGCGATAAGGCTGCTCTGCGCTCAAGCTTGACTGGAATAACCCTGAGCATGTCATCTTCGCGGCTTACTGCCTCCCCGATATGTTTGGCCCGCTACTCCCAGAGAAGATCAACTCCGAAACCGACGTTGTCTCGTGGAGCGACGGCGGTATATCGCGACCGGCGCTGGTGGCCTTTCGAGAATGTCCTCTCCTACCATTTCCCCGAATCAGCATCTTTGGCGGGCTCAAGGTTCCTCGTCTCACGAGCGCCCCTGCGGGTGAGATCAATCCTGACCGTCTTATTGTGCGAGAGGTCGAGATTCTGGACGCCGCCGTCGCACTGGCACAGGAGCAGGCGGAGAAGGCTGAGCGGAAGCTGGCAGAAGACGAACGAAAGGCCGAGTTGGAGTCCGTGGGATACGAAGTGGAGCGAGTCCGGCCGAAGGCTGAGAAGACGACCAAGACGCGCGGACAGACGACGTCGACCAGGTCTGCGAACGCGGGCACGACCACATCGACGAGGCAGGCGAACGCTGGAACAATGAGGCAGGCAAACGCGGGATCGACAGGGAATGAGACGAAGGCGAAAAGAGCGAAGAAGCCGTCGGTGGTGCACAAGACCGACGACAAGGTGGGCCGTTGCAAAACCGATCTCACTGTTGACCATCGAGGCAAAGACTCACCGAGTCTGATCCGACAAATGCTTTGCTTCCAGCTCGAAGCATTGTAGAGATCGGGTGAAGCGTGTGGCGAGGGATGCAAGACCACAAACGCGAGCTGTCTGTACGTACGTAGCCGAGTTCGACAGGACCATGTTCCTGCCTTCCCGGCTGGTCACCGGAGGTCTAGGAATTGGCGATAGCCGCTCGAGCAGCAGCTTGCTAAATGGTGCGCGAGTAAGGGTCCAAGGAGGATGGGGTAGGGGAGACACCACTGGCGTTCGACTCAGAGTGTCACGTAGCTTTGAACTTAATCAAGTCTGCGGGATGTATGGGCGTCTGTCGCGGCGTGCCCACTTGCCTCAGCTTCCTATGCAGCGTAACCTCCACTTTCCGATCGAGCTATACGAACAGATCATCGACCTACTACACAATGATATCCACTCTCTCCGTCACTGCGCTCTGACATGTGCTCAGTGGTTACCCCGTGTCCGACACCATCTACTCAGCCACATACACGTCGATTCTAGACAGGAACTATCATCATTCCTTGCAGTTTGCGTATCCCACCCATGGCTTCCACCCATGGTGCGCTGCGTATCTATCTCATCTACTCAAGATTCTCCAGATACTTCGAGCGACCTGTTCGAGCTCATCGCGGTCCTTCTGCTGCCGTATCTTCCTAGCCTCTGCGGATGGAAAATGTCGTTCAGGTACCCACACGCATTCGAAATGGACCAATCTGGCAAGGCAGTTGCCTTCCGACCCCCTCCACTTGCTGCCATCAGACAGTATACTCAGCTCGAGGATATCGCACTCCGAGCAGTAGAGTTCGCTACGAAAACTCAACTTCTGAAGCTTATCCGCAACCTTCCAAATCTACGACGTATCTCATGCAAATACATTAGAATTCGCTCGTCGGGAGGAGCCCCGGATTTCGTGGACGTTTCGAAGAGCTGCAAGCTGGCCTATCTACAAGTGCGTGCCAGGTGGATTGAAAACGTGATTTGTCATACTGTAGATCTGACACTGCCCCTCAACTGTAGTTGCACCACGGTACACACGTGGATGTTGTAGATCTGCTTCTTTCTGTCTCGGCTTCTTCACTAGAGGAGCTGACTCTTACTGTTCACGAAGATTACTTCGTAGGTGAGTTCAAGACGAATACTTTGGCCTGCAAGGTGGCCATGGCTCATCTCAACTCCCGCAGGGAACTCCGTCCTTGACTTACTGCTTCCTTCTCTACGAGTGCTCAAACTCGTCGGGTTGTGGAACAATAAGATCTTGTCCTGCTTGCCATCTATTGTGCAGGCTTTCGGAACTCGCCTGCCCGTATTGCGCCACTTCTGGCTGGACGTTACACCAGGCGAAGTGGACGGCAACTTATGGACAAGCGGGAACCATCATGCCGAGCTGGGTGTCTTGGACAGTAAACTGCACGATGTATCAGCTGAGACGGTCATCCACATTCACCCCGTCCAGCGGAACAGGACGTTCTTCTGGTCTACAAAACTCTCACAAGTTTTCCCGATGCTCCGGCGACGTAAGCTACTCACTGTCATATTCTCCTGTGCGTATCGTCACCGATTGATGTAACCCGTTCACTGACGGTCTTCACAGCTGAAGATCGCCTGCTTCCACCTCCGGGCGGCCACGAAGAAACGGTGACTGCGCTCTCGTATTCCCAAGACAGCCATTGGCTCGCAACTGCGGCCAATACCATCATCCTGTGGGACACGTCAACACGGATTCATGTCCGCGAGTGGGCCGAACAACCTGGGCTGATCAAGGGGCTCGCTTTCGCTCCCCATTGTAACCTTTTGGCGTCCGTTCATGGCCTGTCCAGCGGGTCGGTGATGATATGGAGCATCCCTGCGTGTACCTTGAATGCCGAGCTATCCAGCACGTCCTCCGCCCTCCGTACCGTCTCTTGGTCACGAGACGGACAGGCCATCGCGTCGTACTCCGGAGACTTTGTCATCCACATTTGGGACGTGCCTTCGCGTCAACAGCGCTACGCGATTCCTCCTCGCGAAGGTCCACCGGCTGATTACGCCAATCGCCTCCTCCAGACAAGCGGGCAGGACGGCTTCACTCGCTTCGTCAGATTCTCTCCGAACGGAAGACTGATTGCTTATGCCAACGGCTGGGGCTGTTGGATGTGGGACCTGGCGGATCTGAGGCCCGTTCTCGATCTGCATGGCTATCCGTCGACGTGCGTCAACGTTGTCGACTTCGATCCCACGAGTCGCTACGTGGCTACGGGCCACGTCGACGGAACGGTGCACGTATGGGAGACACAAGCAGGCGAGTGGCAGGCCGCTTCTTGTCCAGCTTCGGCTACTGGCGGCGTTGTGAGCGTGATGTTCTCGCCGACGGAGACGGCACAGGTCGTGATCTCAAGGGTGTCCGGTCCGGCTCACGTCTGGAATTGGAAGACAGACCAGGAAGCCTCGCAACTCCGTTGTAGTCCCTCCTCCACGGCCATCGCTTCCTTCTCTCCTGACGGGCAGTACATCGCAACTACCTCAGAAGACGGATCCTGGAGGTTGCACGACTCGGAAGATTGCTCGAAGGTCGTAGCTCACATGAACACGGGGTTCGGCAGGGCTCGAGGGACGCACTTCGCGTTTTCTCCCGATGGAGCGACCATGTGTGTTGGAACGGAAGACGGAGTGGTAGAGATACAGAGACTAGTGGACATGCGGTGGCATTAAGAGAAGAGGCAGTGACGGACTTCGAGAGAAGGTGGCGACGGCGACGGCGCCCGTTGCTGGCGGATGCATGTGCTGTACAGAGTACTGTAGAAGCCAACTTGGCGATGGGGCTGGCAAAATTGAAGAAAGGGTAGATCATGCGGAGGTTGTTGCTTTCATACGGGTCCGATGAACCCGAAACCCGACTCTACGCGTCCACGTATACAGGTCCACGTATACAGAGACCTCAGATAGTGATCGTACAGACCCACGCGGGTCTGGACGGCCGCCAGCTGGGAGCGCGTAGCGGCGTCCCACCGAGTGTGAGCTGAGAAACGACGTGATGTCCCATAGCACGACTCCTTCGACGGGGACTGAGCGCGAGCGACCGCCCAGATACACCCGCGGTCTTTACTTGCGGCGCTACATAGCGCTAGACCAGGACAAATTGTCGTGCACGTTGGCCAGAGGGCCCTATGTGATACCGTTGGACTGAACGGGATTCGGAGGGACCTTCCATGAGGTACCACACGTGCCATAGCTACTGACCTGCGGTCGTGAACTGGAGATGAACAAGCTCACCTTGTAGTCACGGAGAGTTGTGTACCCAGGGTGTTCATGCACAACAACGGCCGACTTGTCTGTTATCGTATACTCGTACAATGAATGCTATCAATATGTCCGATACCTGCGAACCACCGGCCACGTGCGTTGAGCACACGATGTTGAGCAACGAGAGGTCTTACTCACCGAATGTCCCGATTCACATTTCTTACTACATGACCCCCTGTTGCTACTCCTGATTCTCCAAGAAACCTATTCCCGAGTTCCTAACCTTCGTCAAGAAGTTTTCGTACCACTTCGCGATCATGCTCATCGGGACCATGACATCCGGCGTTAGCGCGGACGGGTTGCCCCCCACGAAGCTGGAGAGATAGTTGAACAGATGCCGGACGATGCGCTCCGCCATGAGCGTCGAGTCCGCGACCGGGTTCGCGGAGGACTTGGCGACGGCGGAGGGCAGCGTGGCGACCTCAGCCATGATCTGCGGGAGGGGCTCGATGGAGAGCCCGAGGAAGGCGGTGACGTCGGAGGGTGCAGCGTCGGAGGCTGCGTCGGTGAAGACGGCATGTGCGTTCGTGGATTGGGCAGAGTAGGTGCCGCGCAGGCGAAAGATGGCGGAAGGCTTCTCGTTCGAGAGCCTGTGATGCTCGTAAGCGAGGGCATGGTGTGGTGTGGTTAAAAAGACACCACTCACATTCCTAGTAGTTGGAAGCCCTTTCCTGGCCAGAAGAAGTGCACTGTCGCCCCATAGCCTTCAGGGAATGGTACTGTACGTCGCGTAGGTCAGCGTACGTATATCGCGCGATCGAAACTGGCCGCGCACCTGTTCCAAGCAAGAACACGCATACGTGGTTGATCGAGCCTGCGGCCGGTAGCTCGAAAATCGCATGCGTCTCATCGATCTGCTGCAGATTGGTCTGCAAGGGGCGACCTGCGACTAAGCACCCGAACATCTTAACTGTTGTAAACTGGCGGACGAGAAGGGCTTCTGGAGGGTTAGAGATGTGTAGGCCGCGAGATACGTTATCCGGGAAGCTTTGAGGGATGAGGAGGCGGGGAGCGGGAGGACGTTCGAGGACGTTCGCGCGACATCGCGGTGGAGCGCGACGTCGGGCGAAGAGCGCGCGCCCAGTCCTCGCGCAGGCGTCTAACGGTTGCGGACACGGTCACGTGGTATGAGGCGACCTAGGCGCGCCTCAGCTCAGGGCGAGAGCTGCCTTCGCACCTTGCTTCCTCCCTCCATCTCACCCTCTAGAACTCGTGTTCGACGAGGTAAGACTGTGTTGTAGACGCATATAACGTTTAATTACCTGTGATTGCGGGCCATAGACCGATATGATTGAAGACCGCCGGCGGTCCTGCCAGTGAGCGCATATAGCCACTGGTGCTCCAGCGGGTGCGTTGTTACCCTACCTACTGCGGGGCTTTGCACGCTCACGTTGCATTAGATGCATGATTTGTGGGATGCTTGCGCTGTCACGAGAGGTCCAGCAGCAACCGCATACAGGCCGGACGGCCGACTCGCCATGACCATGGGCCGTATCCGTGAGTTACTCTCCTTTCGCGCCGAGCTCTCTCACTTTTGGGCAATGTTCGAGTACGGCTGGGCGGAAGGAGGAGCATGTACATTCTCTCTGTTGCCTCAGATCGGAAGGTTGAGAGGCGAGCGGGGAGACTGACGATCGGTGCGCAGGTTGAAGCGCATATAGTCAGGGCCATACACGTCGCAGAAGCGATTGCAGAGGTGTATCCCCGTGAAGAGTCTCCGTGGGTCGGCCTCCTTACTGTGTCTCGGTGAGTGCAGGTGGAATTCTCTCCGTGAGCTGTCAAGGGCATGATCGTTTCGTACTCACAACCGACCCAATCTGCCCCATAGTGTCGAGAGACCTGCATTTCGGCCCACCATTGTACCGTGCTGGGCATCCCTATGCAACAATCGACGCGACGACACCATTCAGAACGAACTGAGGCGGCTCATCTAGTGTCGCTCAACCGCTGCTGTCGTGTCAGGATGGCAATACTGTGGTCTATAATCGTGGACAACGACGACACTGTACCCCACTGTGACCACCATCCATGCGGTGAAGGCGGGTTGCGAACGACGTGGGATTTCTCGTGATCGGTGCGTCTCCCCTCTCCTGCTGGACTATCGATGTCATTTACCAAGCTCATCATCGAGCAGGGCCCGGCGCGCGACCGAAATTCGAACCTCCGAACACTGCGAGGAGGTGTCCTCTTGCTACATCCGGCGCATGCCTCTTCTGCTGGCGCTGACGCTAGCCTACTGCACAGCCCTCCTTCATGTTCTGCATATGGCTACAACCCTTTCGGTGATCGACTCACACCAAAGGCACCCAGTCCGCGGTTCGTCGAGGTGACAGGTCCCAATCCCCGAGTATACCCCACTGGCAAGTTGGAGTGCTTCAATCCTCATGAACCTGACCTTCTGTCCACACGGA
>WJSG01016160.1:0-18922 GCA_016618145.1 Sanghuangporus lonicericola | reverse complement strand
CTTCCGCCATCAGCGCGGCATCCCAAAGCTCAGGGCACGGTAGTGGATCCTCGGGCATACGAGAGTACACAGCGATGTCGCCAGCGTAAGGGCACTTGTGGGAGATGTCCGCATTGCCGAAGCCGATGAGCGTTGGATAAAATTCCCCTTCCGTGTGGCAGACGACGACGTTGTCTTCTCCAAATTCTTTAACTGACACGCCAGCACGGTGAACCGCCAGCAAGTGCTTCAGTATTCTCTGTCTGCGGAGGCAGATCAGAGACACAGATAAACCAGTGACGCGGCCTTAACGTACCTGAACAGTACAGGCTGCGCAGCCATAGCCCTTCGGAGCGGGTCCCCGGCATCCTGCAGGACCATAACCGCCGTCTGCCCCTCGTAGGTCTCGCCGCTCCAGACCCCGTAGCAGAACGGGACCCGACATCCAAGCAACGACGTAAGCTTCTCCATGTACACTTTAGCCTCCTTCCTGAGGTCTCGGGCATACCGCCTCCCTATCGCGATCTTGAGAACGACGGAGGCGGTCGTGTCGAGGGAGGCCAGATGCATGGTAGCGCGGTACACCCGCTTCACACCACCGCTTTTGAAGGAGAGTCGATCTATAATCGCGATGATGGTGTAGGTTGTAGGCTCCTCGGCGTGACTGAGAGCGACCCAGTCGAAGTATTCCATCGGAGCGGAGGCGGAGCAGTGGTGGACCCTCTCCGTTATTGAGGTGATGTCCGATGGGAACTTGAGGGTGATCGGAGCACTCTGAGTGGCCATGGCCGACCTGAGGAAGATACGCACGCGTCAGAGAAGGGACTGCCAATCAGCGGGAACGAAGACTCATCACGGTTGGAGGTCGTTCCAGCAGAGCTGTCGTAGCCGAGCTTCCCACGATATGAGGTGCCTCGACCGTCCTCGAGGCGCGAGCCGGCTATGAGCGCATTCATCACAGCTCTGTTCTTTCTGCTAACGTTCCACTCACAGGCCAATTTCGTGCGCAACAATGACAGAGAACTCAGGTCCCGTGAGCAATAACAGAACCACAGACTGAGAGCTCATGCATAAGTGGAGGGAGGACCGTAAACGAGGAACAGAGAACATATGCATGTCAGGGCTTGATGCGAACCTCCGCATCTTCCCACTTCTCCCTAGTCTCATACCAGTCCACCAGTTCGTTGTATGCACGGTACGCTTCAACAACACATTCCCTCTCGGACGCGAACCTCGACCGAGGGACGCTTTGCATGATCTCTTCCGGAGAGCCCGCATGCTCGAAGGGTATCCGATAGTTGAAGTAACGCGCCTCTATCGTAAGCGCACGTTCAGAAATGATGCAGGCGAGAACGAGCGATAACATACCTGGCCGCCACAGGTGTAGAGCGTCGATGCCCTCCAGTAGTTCAGAACATATCAGGTCCGGATCTGGCTCGGGCGAGTACGCGTCGAAGACAGTGATCTTGTACGGGCATCTGTGCAGGTGCATTTGGGAGAAGTCGACGAGCACGGGCTGAAACTTTCCGTCCACTTGCTTGACGACGATGTGGTGCTCCCTGAAATCTCCGTGTGCGATGCCCCTGTTGTGGAGGTTGAACAAGATGCTAGCGATATCGAGCCTGGGTAAACGAGGCGGTATATGAGGACACGTTACAGTCCGAGCCGGAGAATGTGCAGGCCGTACCTGAACTGCTGCGGTTCCTGTTCGAAGGGAACGCGCAATTCCTCGCCATGATCAGCAAGGACCAGCACGGTGGTCAAGCCTTCGTCTGTCTCTCCACGAAAACAATCCCAGGACTTGGGGGTAGCGACGCCGTGGAGGTCATCGAGTAGGGGGTCGGTATACCAGTCCGCCTCCTGCTGCAGAAGCTCACAGAAATTCGCTGGAAGGCAACCTTGCAGACGACGTCGTGCTTCTCTTTGGTACTGTCGACCGTCATTGTGGCGCGGTCGACTCTTCGCCGCCCGCGATCGTGCGAGGCCAAGCGTTTCTTGAGTGTGATACTGAACTTCTCGTCGGTCATGCCAGGTGCACTGAGTTCATCGTAGCGCGGAGTGCCCTCCGATGGAGGAGGAGGAGGAGGAGGAGGAGTTAGGTCGACAGGGAAAGGAAGGCGGTACGAATGCATGATATCCGCTGGTGAACAGCGGCGGAGGACGTAAGGACAGGTGTCGAGACTAATGACCGTGCCGAAGTTGCAATTGGGAATAGTGTCCTTGTTGTGTCGAATTCGGAAGTCGTCAGGACACTGCAAGGACAAGGCACATCCGCCGCATGTTGTCCTTCGGCAACCACCGGTCCGCGGCGCCGTACGTAATAGCAAGCGGAACAGTCTGCATACACATGCAGCAGGCTGCAGAACACATCACAATGGGCACCGGTCCGCCGCGGGTGGTAGAGTATACACTCAGCAGTGCGAGGATGTATGAGTGGAGAGCGGACATAACATGAGGGAGGACCGATCCGCGTCGTGACGGAGCCAAATCGAAACAGCGTTCGCGCGTCGGCTGCGTATGTTCGGGCCCAAGTCAAAGCCGGCGAGGAACGAAGTGTGATCATGACACGACAAGCGATGGAGGAAGATAGGAGAGGTCGACGAGTGGTACGTCACTTAGTAAAGACAACTGGGTAGTCGTCCAGCGCGTTCAGCTGTGTTCAAGAACCTCAAGTCTAGCGCGAGCTCGCACGCGACGACCGATGCGGCCTCTTCGTGCCTTCCTTCCGGGAGACCTTGATGGGTTCTTTTGGTCTGATTGCGACCTCGAGCGGGTACCGTTGAATGCCGCCCCTCCTGTGGCGACAATTCAAGTGAGCCACAAGTAACCTGAGACCAGAGAATATAGACGTACCACGCCGCGTTGACACGGCCTCGCAGCCGCGATGGCTTCTCGACGACCAAAGCCGGCCAGAGACGGCTGCATCTGAATCGGTTGACGCGCAAGCTGCTCTCCCAGATATCACTCGGAGGCCGTGACGACCGCGAAAAGGAAGTGCTCGCTCCCATCCTTCGCAGGGCGGGAAGCAGCGATCTTCCGAGACGGGAAGACTTCGTGGTCGCCGACCAGGACCGAGTTCTGGATAGCAAGACGAATTGAGCAAACAACAAAGATCCATAAATCAAACTAAACTCACGTGTTCGCTCCGAGTAAGAACTTCGAGGGGCGGGGAAGACGATCGTTGCAGGACTGCAGGACGAGCCCATGGACTTGCACCCTCTCGACGAAGCCCCAGTGAAGCCCCAGTGAAGCCTGAACATGACGCCCCGGCGGCTCTGCAGGTTCTTCATGTGGACCGAGTTCTGCTTCCTTCGGCTTGGGGCAACCTCGCGAATGGTAACACGCTCGGTGCTCATAAGCCCTCCTTCGAGAACCCGAGACTCGACGGAGTTGCAGTCGGAAGACCTGTACGTGCATGATGGAGCTCGTAAACATGGTGCGAGTATGTTAGGTTCGAGTCACGCGGTCCGCCGGGCTACGAGCAGAGAGGTCGCCACGGGCCAGGTGAGGACTGCCATGACGATCAAAAGATGTGGCTCCAGTGGTGCAGCGACGGAGGTATTGAAGGGATAAGGTATATTCCTAGCAGAGGTGTGAACCGGCGAGGCTCTATCGCGGGCATTAAAACGTAGACCGGAAGACGTGATGATGCCCTCCCGGGCGGCCTTGTGATGATCGTGAGCACCGCAGACTGTATCGGGGAGGAGCTACGGGGTTGTGAGGAAGCGGGAGCGCTGATAACTCCTACCAACAGGGGGATCGTGGAGACGACTAGATGATCGGAAAGGAAGTGCGAGGCAACGAGGGCGAGGGTTGGCCGGCATCCAGAGAAGAAATATGCTGAGATACTGCCGCTCGAAGACCGTGTCCTCCGGATCCGGCTTGAGTCTGCGGCACACTCTGCGTACAGGAAACAATGTTGACAGACGCGCTCCGAGGCCGAACCCGCCATCCACGTCAGCAACCTACGAGACTCAAGAGTCAACTCAGCGGCGGACTGAGGACGTCCCCGGTTAGTCCTGAAGGATGCAGCAAGGCATCCAACAATACGCGACAAGTCTGCAAAAACGATCAATACTTGGAGTCCGGCAGGATGTTGACCAGCACTTACACTGCGCTAGCGAGGTTTGTCTCGTCACAGAGTGCGTTGAGCTCAAAGCATGTAAAGCAGCCGGACGGAGACCAGGGAACAAGTGCGATCTTAGCGTCGGCTCGAAGCATCGTAGGGATCGGTTGAAGCGTGTGGCAAGGGATGCAAAGCCACAAACGCGAGCTGTCTGTGTGTACATAGCCGAGTTCGACAGGACCATGTTCCTGCCTTCCACGTCACTGTCGGTCACCACGGACCAGTCAGAAGTCTTGGGAATGACGATGACCGCTCCAGGGGCAATTTGTTGGGTAGTGCGCGGGGATTTGGGGAAGGGTCCAAGGAGGATGGGGCAGGGGAGACCGGGGTTCAACTCACGGCTGAGTGTAGGATAAGACCTCCGATGTCGTTACAGGCGCGCTCAGAGTTCGAGGAGCAAGCACAGGGTGTATAGAGAGGCCTTATGTGGCTGTGGGCATAGCCAAATAACGTACGCGGTCGGGGTTCCTATAGCAGGGAGGGCGACTGATGTTTTGCGAAGACGGAGGCACCGCGGCCAGACTCAAGGAGGGGGAAGGTGGAGACACCCATGATCGACACAGACGGAGTTTATCGAGAAGATCGAAGGACGAAGCAGAGGATCCGCACTATCATGCGTGAGGGCTACCGTTCAGATGCCATGAGTTGGGAAAACTGCACGAGACGGTATACCGACGCACCTACGTCTCCCAGTCAATCCCTCCTAGCCTGACGCATTAATGATGAAGACACGTTCACGAGACGAGAGTCTCATATGTCTACTGAGTGTCAAAGAGTTCCCAGAGAACGGCGCCAGGACGCGAGCAGCTGGGTTTCCGCCTGTGTCGAAATGCAGCGGGACAACTTGAAGGGTGGTTGATTTTTGCTGTACGGGTAAGACTGAGATATATTAGCGAGACTGTCAGCATATCGAGATATACAGCGACACGACCACGCACCATGGAGTACGACTCTGAGACCGAGACAGCTGGGTCAACATCACCGACACGAAAACGACCACATCCGCGCAGTCATCGAAATTAGACATGGAGTGGCCATGGTATATCCGGCGAAAGCTTGAGGACGAACGAGGAAAGGATGCACGTAGATGAGGACCGAGGTTCACGATGCCGCCAACGAGGAGAAGCGAGGAGATGATGGGTGAGTCTAGAGATGCGTATTTTAGGCGCCTGTTACTTCTCCGCGGCCATCCCGGTCCTCCTAACCTTGAATGTTGAACTCACTTCGGACCTGACATGGGATAGCAGTCATGAAATGTGTTTGCTATTTCTCCTTGCATTAAGCATTACAGCCCGGAGACTGACATCGTCTCCACAGATCCACGGACTCCTGCCGTCGAGTCGGTGTCGACTCGTCGTAATAGCTGGCCGTCTATGTCCACGTCCATGACCTGCGCATGGCACTCACTCATGGATACCGTGAGCACAATCATGGCTCTCTGCACTGAATCTGCGTCACTGTCGAATTGCCCGTACCGCGTTCAGGCGCAGTCACGACGTCTCCTAAGTTCATATCGAGCTTGAGCGACGGATCAGCACGGTCATCCCGCGACGATTGCTCTACTCGTATTGGCTAGGATCGAGAGAATATCACTCCGAATGAAGACCGCGATTTTCTCCCTCGCCGAGCGCGGAGGTCGTTTGCGTCCTCCAGCTCATGGAGCTCTTCAATCTGCACATCGCGCGAGGTGCGAGCCAGGATACTACATTCTCAGACTAATGTCAGTACAGGTAAGTACTCTACGCTGCGATACATCATATACTACGTTCACAAACTCGGGTCCCCGTCAGAGTTCCAGACGTGTGCCGACATCGTCTCCACGATGCACAACGCCGGCGCACTCGCAGGCTGCTCTTCTCCCGCCTCCATCGGTGCTCGCCAGATTCTGTCCGCGACGACTGGCAGACTTCCCTCGAACTTGGTCTTCTGCGCAGCCAATATCTGGAGTAGGGCAGAGAGTAGGTATGTTTCCGCCCGTTCGTCCCCGCCTACCTCTGTCCGTGGCTCGGCAGCAGCAGCGAACAGTGGCATCCCGTATGCAAGGACTCCTCCTGGCGTGTCAGGCCACTGGAAACGTATGGTGCGTGCAGCAATTCCTTGCTCTAGCTGTTTGTTGGAGTAATCCAGGATACTAGGGGCGTACAGAAGGCACGTGAGAGTCCGGCCGTCAGACTCGTCCCTAAGCCTGGAGTCAGCAGCGGACTTGGTCGTGCTGTCCTCATCGTCAGACACATCGGATTCAGTATCGGCCCCGGCAGGGTCCTCAGCGGCGCCGTTCGTGCGAGGGCCACGGGGCTGAGCGTCGGACGTGGCCTCTCCGCCAGTGGCAGGCCCGCCCACCTCGGCTTCGTTGACTCGGTCAGTGCTCCCATTTTGGAAACTCGATGCTTTGAGAGCGATGGGAGTCAGGAGCCGTCGACGCTGACCGAAGAAGACGGAGACTCACTGTAGTCAACGTTCTCAGTGGCGGCGAGCGTCATTGTGCTGTTTGGGGATACTGGGATGTGGCGTATGACTATGGCGGACGCCGCAGATCAGCATGCATACGAACAATCGCTGGCAACGCGGCGATGGCGTACCGCAAAGTAGCTAGATGTTGAGGAGAGCAAGGTCTGTCATGTACCGTTGGGCTCCGGTATGCGCGTCCGACACAACGGGGGACGGTTACAGGGAGCCAGAGACTTGTCCGTTCGATTGCAAAGTCTGGTGTTTGCCATACTCATAGACCACAGCCAATAATACAAGGGATGGTGGACCTTCCGACGTGCTCGATTTCACCCTTGTACCTGATTTTTGATACATGAATCCGCAGGATGAATCAAAAACAACACGGTACGCAGGTGGATGCTGTCTCTTGTCCGCGAAACCTCTTGTTGCCTTGACTTTGAGCTTCAAATGGGACTACGAGGATGGTGCACGCTGTCGCGGACATACCTGCATATAGTCGTTACCTTGAAGAAGCGACATGTTGTAATATGAATCCTGACTCCGACAAGTTGGCAGCCTTTCTCAGCACAAAGAACCATACATATGGCGTCCAGAGTACAAGCTGCGGCTCGCCCGCAGATGATGATCATGCAGCTTCTGACAAATTTGATGGTACCTATTCGACGGGGCGTGCTTCCTGCAAAGCGTCCATTGCCAGCTCTCCGATGCATTCTGCTATCCACCCTACCAACGGACCGAGATAAGACCCACGTTACCACAAGGCGGGGTCAGAGGAAGTGGAAGCGCTACAACATGCGAGAAGTAGGATCGCGCACGGCCAATATGGTTGTTCGTCGTAGTATCGATAGCAGTGACACCGGCGACAGAATTTGCTCGCCGAGGAGCAAGTTGGAACGCAGGCCCAGTAAGTCGGCCGTACCATCTACAGTACCACCTTCGTCCGATGTGTCTCCGAAGCTCTCCAAGCTGCAGCTGCAGCGGGCCAGACACATGCGGTCTAACAGATGATGGAAGCGCTACGTTGCGATGTCATACAATATATTACATAACGTTTGCGTATGAACGACGAGTAAGTAGAGGCCGTATGCGCCCGCGGGTCACTATTATGCCGATGGCGAAAGTTTGACCAATGTTCTAAAGGTCATATGAGTGGACAGGATAATTAGCGCAGACCCTTGAGCACTCACTCCCTGATTAAACCGACGCCTTCGTATTTCCGCAACACTTCTGGACGAAGATCAGGGGTGGGCAGCGCAGGGCCCGGGATGAGGCCTAGTGCCGCAGCGAACATGCAGAACGTGTAGAAGACAGGGCGCTGGTCGTCGCGGTAAATCCTGGATACGAAGAGCGTGTGCGGATGGTCATTCGACCGAATAAAGTAGAGGTTTCGAGCATGGGAGCTCAGCGTCGCATAATTGATTGATCTTTCGAGTTCACGATCCTCGTCGCCTACCATCTGCGACCATACCTGCGAACATCGCTCAGCAAATGAAATCTATGTGCAGCCAAGACTACTTCACCTGCACCAAAATGCGATCGGACTTCTCCTCCACTGCTTTAGCAGTCGCAGGCCAGTTGAACTTCATGGTATGCGAGTTGCGCCCGGAGGTCACGTCAAGTTGGCACATCTCAAGGAACAAGTCCTCAGTCCAAACGTTCGGTGTCTTGATCTCAATGGTGGCAAGAATATTGATGGGACCTGGATCGGTATTGACGGGTCGGGGTTGTCCGTCAACGAAGAGCCTGTCCGGGATGATCTTCTCGTGCTGAGCACTCGTAATTCCGGGCAGCTCGGAAGGGAGCGCCTGGGTAACAGCCAGAGCGACGTCCCTCCTCTGCCAAGTATCACCGTTTGGGGGTTCACAGAGACGAACGAGGGCAGTAGCGGGGCGGTACATGGTGTGGTCGCACCAACATACGACATCCTCCTCCTTCCACACGACGCGTGGAAGTAAGTCAACCGCAACCTCCGCCAAGCAGTGGGCAGCGAACATGATGTGCTCGGGGTTCTTCAGGTCGAGTGGGATTGCCTCTAGTATCTGCGCTGCGCTGGCCTCTAATGAATCTAGAAGGTTATCACAGTAGACAATATACTTCAGGTCCTTTTCGTTGGTGGCAACCTCAAGTTCGGTCTGGGTAGTTTCCTTGGTCTCCTTCACGACATCGGCCGCATAGACAGCGGGCATGCGAGGCATCTTCGCGCAGGCAACTTGATACATGTTCGTGTACTTGCCTGTAAGACGAGCGAATGAGAACTTTGCGATGGAGCTATCACTGAACGTCGATTATACATACCTTCCCATCCTTGAATGACCTTTTTCAAACTGGCCAAGAATTGCCCTCCAAAGAGAGACCCAGATGGTGTAGGGTGCGCTTTCTGATCGTCGACTGATGCGGGGTCGGGAAACGGATCATCCAGATCCGACTTCGGGACTAATGGCGGAAGTACGCCGCTGGAGGACGCGAACCAGTGATCGCTCTCGTCTGGGGCACTGCATGAGTTACGAGAGCGCTGAGGAAAGGGAAATGCTCGCCTCCTCTCGTAGCTCCGGCTGGAATGCCTGTACCAGCTTGTGGCTCCGGCTGTGGCGGAGGGGGGCGAAGATGCTCAAGGTCGGTAGCTGGAGCCTTGCCCCTAACTTGCTTCTGAACTCGGTCAGACCTTCCTATACATGCAGTTCAACGTCAGCTGGTCAGGCGAGTGCGCGATGCTCACGTAAGACTGCCCGAGGAGGTAGAGCTGCAACAGTAGGCAGAGCACCGGCTGCACTTCCTCTATCCGACTGTGGCTAGAGATATGTTTGTTACTCGGGCTCTCCTCTCCTAGAAGACACGAGACATACTGCATGGTCATCTTGATTGTCATCTGTCGTCCCGCGTTGCAGAGCAGGGGCGTGCTGCTCGATTGGATCGGCTCGTGGCATCTGAGTAGGTGGCGAAGGACGTGATGGGAGCGCGAATATTGTGCGGTACACAGTATCTGCGACGTACGTACTACTTATCTTCTCTCCCAAGGGTCCTATGTGACGAAGAGGCCGCCTTCACGACCCGCTACGTACGCCGGACGCGACTGGAAATAACTCCCGAGAAAAGCTGAACAAAATGCGGCTCACCGAGCTTGGAACAGCAAACACAAGGGATCACAACGGCAACAAGGTAAAGTCCGTATCGGCACAAAGCGTGAGCGAGCCGATTCGAGACAATCAAGGACTTACAAGGGATTCCTTAACGTACGCACTTCTACTAGAGATGACTTGAAGGTATCATAGAGACGACGTGGCTGGTACACGCCGATGCACGTGGGGCCTGAAGACGGATGTGTACAGCAAAAGGAGTAACGAGGCGACACAGACTCCGGAGGGGCCGACCTTCCTTCTTCTGGTATAATAGTGAAACATGAGCCTCCTCGTCATGGAGATGCAGAGATCGCCAGTACTTGGGTTTACTTTTCGAGCATAACAAGTGGTTGTCTCCTCTTGTTGGGTTCCGACTGACGCATGTGGCGGTACTAATAAGTATTGTTCATCTCGACTTCAGGCAAGCGTTGTGGCGTCGCCGGCAAATTCCGGCGCGAGTTCCCACCGTTCATATTCTCCACTAGCTCGAACCGAGTGTGAGGTGGAACATGGTACGTCTCGTCGACCTGTGGTATATATTGACATCGTACGTCGTCCTCCCGGTGTGTAAACAAGATAGTAACCCTTTTCCGCGCCACCAGACTCTCCCCATGATTCAGCTACATTGGCCGCAGTACGCCTCCTCTCTCTCCGAATCATCCCCAACTGCGGAGGGGCAGACAGACTCGGAAAACACATGGTTCTTTCTCGAACCCGTCATACCTCCTTCTGACGTCCTCCAAGTTACCAATCCCATCCGAGCATTTGTCGACAAACTCGTTGCCGAGAAACCGGACGGGAACACCCAGGTGTTCCGGGCAGGACTACGCTTAGTTCACAAGAACGGCTTGTCCCCCAACGTACGGCGGGTCGTATGCAAGGTCGCCTACGGCGGCCGGCGTGTCGACGCTCTCAACGCGGAGGCAACGATATACACCGAGAAGCTTCGTCACCTGCAGGGCATGGTTGTCCCCACGGTCTATGGATTCTACGTCGGCAAAACGAACGAGGGACACACCGGGATCCTGGTCCTTCAGGACGTCGGCGACTCTCTCAAGGCCTCACTCAGGTACTACGACCTCGCCTTGAGGTGTGTCAATTCTTTTGTGTCGCTAATTCAGCTGTCTGACGAGCATACGTATAGAAAGCAAGTTGTACTGGCTCTGCATCTGATCCATAAAGCAGGCGTCGTGCATAACGACTTCAAAGAACGGAACATCGTCGTTCGGATGAACAAGGAACTTGACATTCCTACTGTCATGGTCGTCGACTTCGGTAACGCAAGCGATCACGTCTGTCCCATTCAGGACGACATGATCCGCTTCTACATCCCGAAACCCGATCGCCTCGTTTTCAAGTGCCAAGAGCTGTACGTTGTCTGCGCAGAGCGGGCTGAAGTGTGGCGTCCAGGTATGAATCCTGCAAGATGATCCATGGGTGCTGCATAGACTAACTAAGCACCGCAACCAGCCATCCTTGACTACTGCGGCAAACCGGTACCCTCCACTTGGGCCATCGACGGGCCGGAGGAACTTGTCCGCAAGGCTAAGGAGCAGATGGGCATAGACCCGGCAGATCCGGAGGAGGCGAAGAGATCTGCAGAAGAGGCTTGTCAGTCGCTTTGGCGGAGAGTGCGTGAGCGCAATTACTGGGACGCTAATCCGCACGTCCAAAGCTGGCCGGATGCTGTTGAGTAACGGCGGGCCATCTGGCATTCCACTTCTCCGTCGACGATGATGAATACTTTAGTTCAGACTTCTTGTAGCCTGTCCAATCTGGCTGTCGAGAATGTAGCCGCATATGCATGTATTTTGGATCAGTCCGTGCCCCCCAGTCGTCCCCTGACCGAGCAAGCGCCTTCCAACAGCCATGCGTATCTAGATCTCAATACTCAGTCCGAGACTACATTTATTATCTGCCGGTTATGCGGTACGCTCACGCATCCGCCACGCCTTTAAGTGCACGCCCGTTTTTCGGGCGGCCAGGAGCGCACCGAACTACACTCCAGCTATGATAGGCTCGTAGGATTGTCTACTGCTTGTCGGTCGAGGGCCGACCACAGGACGGCGCAGACTAGGCGGCGATGATGACAGCCCTCGCGTACCCTCGCGAGGGAGCCGAACTGGTAGCTTTCGTGGTCCGCCTCATACGACTCTTTGCGTAGGGGCCTGGTAATGGATACCGCTGAAATGGACCTACAGAACTGGCATCTGTACGAGTACGTGCGGCATTCACCAGACGCTCTGATGTCGCAACGGGCGTAGAACCGTCAATGATTATGAGTTTATGAAGTGGTGGGTACATGGAAACACAGCCAAAAAAAGGACGAGCGTAACAGGAGGATCAGTACACAAAGAGGGAACGCAGAGCGAACAGGTACGTATTCGAGGTACGTGCATACAGGCTTGCTCATCGCAGGCGAACAGGTTGCTTGTCCATTTCAAGTCTCGCTTTGCGCCAATCGATGAACTCCCCGACGACGCGTTCGGCGTAGGCTAGCGCGACATCCTCGGGAATGCCATCTGGACGTTTGCCAATCTTCACAACATCTTCAGAGCTTCTCACATTGTCCAGAGACACCTTCTCCCCGAAGTAGTCAACCGTGCCTGAACGTTCACGCGTTAGTGCACGGATGCCAGCTTGAATAGAGCGAGACCTACATGGATGATATGCTTCCGCCATCAGCGCGGCATCCCAAAGCTCAGGGCACGGTAGTGGATCCTCGGGCATACGAGAGTACACAGCGATGTCGCCAGCGTAAGGGCACTTATGAGAGGTGTCTGCATTGCCGAAACCGATAAGCGTCGGATATAATTCCCCTTCCGTGTTGCAGACGACGACGTTGTCTTCCCCAAACTGACCAAACGACACGCCAGCACGGTGAACCGCCAGCAAGTGTTTTAGTATCCTCTGTCTGCAGGAGCGTGTCAGATATATGATCAATAAGAAGCGGGCGGGCGACTGTACCTGAACAGGACAGGCTGCTGAGCGATAGGCCTCCGGAGCGGCTCCCCGGCATCTTGTAAGACCATAACGGCCATCTGCCCTTCGTAGGTCTCACCGCTCCAGACACCGTAGCAAAACGGCACACGAGACCCCAGCAACGATGTCAACTTCTCCATGTACACTTTCGCCTCCTTTCTGAGGTCCTGGGCGTAACGCCTTCCCATAGCGATTTTGAGAATGACGGTGGCGGTCGTGTCGAGGGAGGCCAGATGCATGGTAGCGCGGTACACCCGCTTCACACCACCGCTTTTGAAGGAGAGTCGATCTACAATCGCAGTGATGGTGTAGGTTGTAGGCTCCTCGGCGTGACTGAGAGCGACCCAGTCGAAGTATTCCATCGGAGCGGAGGCGGAGTCGTGGACCCTCTCCGATACCGGAGTGATGTCCAGTGGGAACTTGAGAGTGATCGGCGCACCGGTGGGCATCGCGCGCAGAGTGAGGTGAACGAGGTAAGGCAGTGGAATATCGCGGGGGGCTGTATCTCAGTACTCAGTACTCAGTGGCGGGCGAGAGGCGAAGTGGGGATATAGCAAGCCCGCGCACGAAATTGGCGCGCATGTAACCGAGCACCGCTTCGTCAGCCGGGTCGCACACTCCGAAGACTATGTACTTTGTAAGTGCTGGGACTGGCTCGTCGTGGCGTTCGCAGCATGCCTTGTTCTCTTAGCGAGGTGTGTGTTCACATCGCTCCAAGGGGACGCAGAACAAGGACATACTTATGCTTACTGTGTTCGACGCGGAAGCGAGCAGCGAGGCTCAGGCTGCGAATACGGTTGTGTTGTCCTGGGACAAGCATATGGCAGTCATGCAGGTATCCCCTAGTGGTTGCCTGGTGGATGTATCTTCCTCAAGCTTCGACATCACGTCGCGACGTAGGACAACATAAATGCTCATGAGTCATGCATGTTGCACGGCGCCAACGCAGGAATCAGGACTTCCTTATTGAATGCTTTCTTGTGAACCTTGTCATCCGGACAAGGTCGTGAGGTCGATCAAGGTATCCGGTTGACCATCCTGCTCTTCCTTGGCTGTGAAGACATGCCCGATGAAGGCGTTCAAGTATGGCCAATGCATTCCCGTGCTCCAACCTGCGACCTTTGTGCTAGTTCCAGCACCTTCCCGCACGGTGCTTCCGTCGCATATAAGGTCTGGAGCAATATGCCAAATTTAAAAGGGATCCGTATCGACTTGCCACTACACCCCTAAGGACCTTCTCATCGCCGTAGCTCAGCTGCTCGGGGCCTTGCGCGTTCGATCATGCCGGCTCATGTGTCTTCGGAAGAGGAGCGTGCTTCGTGAGTTCCATTACGCACTTCTTACAAGGTGTTCTCTCAACGAGTGCAGCCCTTCCACTCCGCCAAGATTGACGGCCGCGTCGACTGGCCATGATGATCCCCATAAGACCCCGACGCGCCGTGTACCGGGTATATCCGCTCGATCACCATCCTCCCCGACCACTCGGTTAGATGTAGACACCACCCCCAAGGCAGCGGGCAAGGCCGTACCGAGGATGCATCCGTATGAGGCCGAACTTACCGGTAAGTGGATCTCTACCTCCTACCATCTACTGGGTACAATTCAGAGGGCTCCTGCGCAGCTATGGACCCAATCGGTCTTCCCGTAACCCATGCGCCCCTGCCTACCACTGATTACACACTCCGTGACGACTTGAGCCTACTCACACGATACGGTGGTGCAATTCAACCGCCTCCCTCTGCCACGAAGAAGAGAGCGGACTCCGCGAACCTTGCGAGGCTCAAATGTCCGTTCATCTACTCATCCTCTCGCCCCGGCTAACACGCATTTGAGCAGCCACATATAAGACCGTCATGGACCTCTTTCGAGCAGGGACCATACCACGGCTACCTGCACCCTACTCGAAGACAAAGCTCAGGAGCACCAAGAAGGTGACAAAGCACGAGATCGACCTCAAAGCCGAGGATCAGCTCGACCGTATCGTCTACCTCCCGGATCTCTTGAAGGAGGCCGAGAAGATAGGCGAGAAGGTACTCTCCCATGAAGTCCTAGATTGGAAGAAGGAGGAACACGTCTTATTAGCCGCATTTTGCCTCGCGGACGTCATAGCAGCTCTCCTCCCCGAGATCATCAACTCAGAGGATGATGTGGTTGCTTGGGGAGATTGCACCATCCTCCGTCCTGCCCTCACTGCGCTAAGACTCATTGCACCATCGCGATCTCCAGATGTGACGGATCCTCCCCTGGACTTCAGCCTCTCGAGTGCCCCCAGCAAAGGTATAATCCCGGACCGGATTTTTTTCAAAGGTATAAGGTACGAAGAATCACTTGTCAGGGAGCCGAGGGCTGTTAGAGGGAAGGGGGAAGGGAAGGCGAAGGCGAAGGAGGTACTTCCCCGCGCGCACGGGCTGCCTATCGCTACTGTCGAACTGAAGACGCAGAATGTATGGGTCGACGACAAATTCAAGGCTATCTTCCAGATGAAAGAGGGGGCTTCCCACACCATGCACTTCGTATGGCCCACAGACCAGAAGACGCAGCAAGGGCCGAGCGAGCACAGGATCATCATGCAGGTGCGCGCAACCTTCGATGTCCCGGGTGTTTGTTCAGTGCATCCTGACACCTTGCCTAGGTCTGGTGTCAGATGGCCGACGCCGGTGTCAACTACGCGATTCTCACCTGCCATGACCGTACTGTCTATCTCATGCGTCGCGGTAAGACGATGTATGTCTCCAAGCAGTACGAATCGTCCGAGGCGCCACATTTCAGGGCGTTCTGCCTCCTCCTCGTCGCGCGAGGAGACGTCGACTACGAAAGCGTGCTTCCCGAGCCAAAGTTTCACCCTGGATACCAGAACTGGCTGGACAAGCGTCGGAAGAACTTCGAGAACAGGGCCGCCGGTAAACGGGTCGACCCCTCGTATGTTGAGAAACAGCAGCTGCAGGAAGAGGGCAAATTTGGTCTGATCGAAGAGTGAGCAACTTGACATCTATAACCGCCGAACATGCCCTCATGACACAGTTCGTATAGATCACTGTACAACTCGATTCCGGCGGTCGGTCCTCAGGCTGAGGGGAGCCAGGGCAAGAAGCTGCGCTCTGGAATGCAGACCCAGTGACTATATCTGCACGCCGCTCCGAGGCAATACCCTAGCGCGGTATTACTTTTGGATACATAGGTGGTAGACCAAATACAGAGCGACGATGTATGTGTGGAGAGCGGACTGGTGGAGATACAGATACTAAAGGACATACGGTGGCATTAGGAAGAGAGGCAGTGACGGACTTCGAGTGACGCTGGCGACGGCGACGCCGTTGCTGGCGAATTCAATATGCTGTACATGGACATGAGAGTAGAAGCCAACCTGGGGATGGGACTGGCATGATTGAAGAAAGGGTAGATCATGCGGAGGTAGTTGCTTTCATACGGGCCCGATGAACACGAAATCCGACTCTTGACCGGTCTGACCATACGCGTCCACGTATACAGAGACCTCAGATGGTGATCGTACAGACCCACGCGGGTCTGAATGACCGCCAGCTGGGAGCGCGTAGCGGCGTCCCACCGAGTGAGAGCTGAGAAACGACGTAATGTCCCCTAGCACGACTCATTCGACGGGGACTCGAGCGCGAGCGACCGCCCGGATATACCCGCGGTCTGTACTTGCGGCGCTACATAGCGCTAGACCAGGACAAATTGTCGTGCACGTTGGCCAGAGGGCCCTATGTGATACCGTTGGACTGAAAGAAATCCGGAGGGACCTATCATGAGGTGCCACACGTGCCATAGCTACTGACCTGCGGTCGTGAACTGGAGATGAACAAGCTCACCTTGTAGTCACGGAGAGTTGTGTACCCAGGGTGTTCATGCACAACAACGGCCGACTTGTCTGTTATCGTATACTCGTACAATGAATGCTAATCAATATGTCCGATACCTGCGGACCACCGGCCACGGCGTTCAGCACACGATGTTGAGCAACGGAAGGTCTTACTCACCGAATGTCCCGATTCCCATTTCATACTACATGACCCCCTGTTGCTACTCTTGATTCTCCAAGAAACCTATCCCCGAGTTCCTGACCTTCGTCAAGAAGTTTTCATACCACTTCGCGATCATGCTCATCGGGACCATGACATCCGGCGTTAGCGCGGAGGGGTTGCCCCCCACGAAACTGGAGAGGTAGTTGAACAGATGCCGGACGATGCGCTCGGCCATGAGCGTCGAGTCCGCGACCGGGTTCGCGGAGGACTTGGCGACGGCAGAGGGCAGCGTGGCGACCTCAGCCATGATCTGCGGGAGGGGCTCGATGGAGAGCCCGAGGAAGGCGGTGACGTCGGAGGGTGCAGCGTCGGAGGCGGCGTCGGTGAAGACGGCGTGTGCGTTCGTGGATTGGGCAGAGTAGGTGCCGCGCAGGCGAAAGATGGCGGAAGGCTTCTCGTTCGAGAGCCTTTGATGCTCGTAAGCGAGGGCATGGTGTGGTGTGGTTAAAAAGACACCACTCACATTCCTAGTAGTTGGAAGCCTTTTCCTGGCCAGAAGAAGTGCACTGTCGCCCCATAGCCTTCAGGGAATGGTACTGCACGTCGCGTAGGTCAGCGTGCGCACATCGCGCGATCAAAACTTGCCGCGCACCTGTTCCAAGCAAGAACACGCATACGTGGTTGATCGAGCCCGCGGCCGGTAGCTCGAAAATCGCATGCGTCTCATCGATCTGCTGCAGATTGGTCTGCAAGGGGCGACCTGCGACTAAGCATCCGAACATCTTAACTGTTGTAAACTGGCGGACGAGAAGGGCTTCTGGAGGGTTAGAGATGTGTAGGCCGCGAGATACGTTATCCGGGAAGATTTGAGGGATGTGGAGGCGGGGAGCGGGAGGACGTTCGAGGACGTTCGCGCGACATCGCGGTGGAGCGCGACGTCGGGCGAAGAGCGCGCGCCCAGTCCTCGCGCAAGCGTCTAACCTTTGCGGACACGGTCACGTGGTATAAGGCGACCTAGGCGCGCCTTAGCTCAGGGCGAGAGCCGCCTTC
This sequence comes from Sanghuangporus lonicericola, assembly GCA_016618145.1. Lineage (NCBI taxonomy): Eukaryota > Fungi > Basidiomycota > Agaricomycetes > Hymenochaetales > Hymenochaetaceae > Sanghuangporus > Sanghuangporus lonicericola. The sequence goes on along the minus strand of WJSG01016160.1, from coordinate 1,238 downwards.
GCACCTTGCTTCCTCCCTCCATCTCACCCTCTGAATTTCGCGTTCGACGAGGTAAGACTGTGTTGGAGACGCATATACCGTTTACTAACCTGTAATTTCCGGCCATAGACCGATATGATTGAAGACCGCCGGCGGGCCTGCCAGTGAGCGCATATAGCCACTGGTGCTCCAGCTGGTGCGTTGTTACCCTACCTACTGCGGGGCTTTGCACGCTCACGTTGCATTAGATGCATATTTGTGGCAGGCTTGCGCTGTCACGAGAGGTCCAGCAGCAACCGCATACAGGCCGGACGGCCGACTCGCCATGATCATGGGCCGTATCCGTGAGTTACTCTCCTTTCGCGCCGAGCTCCTCCACTTTTGGGCAATATTAGAGTACGGCTGAGTGGGAGGAGGATTATATACATCTGCTGTTCTGCCTCAGCTCGGAAGGTTGAGAGGCGAGCCCGGAGACTGACGATCGGTGCGCAGGTCGAAGCGCATATAGTCAGGGCCATACACGTCGCAGAAGCGATTGCAGAGGTGTATCCCCGTGAAGAGTCTCCGTGGGTCGGCCTCCTTACTGTGTCTCGGTGACTGCAGGTGGAATTCTCTCCGTGAGCTGTCAAGGGCATGATCGTTTCGTACTCACAACCGACCCAATCTGCCCCACAGTGTCGAGAGACCTGCATTGCGGCCCACCATTGTACCGTGCTGGGCATCCCTACGCAACAATCGACGCGACGACACCATTCAGAACGAACTGAGGCGGCTCATCTAGTGTCGCTCAACCGCTGCTGTCGTGTCAGGATGGCAATACTGTGGTCTATAATCGTGGACAACGACGACACTGTACCCCACTGTGACCACCATCCATGCGGTGAAGGCGGGTTGCGAACGACGTGGGATTCCTCGTGATCGGTGCGTCTCCCCTCTCCTGCTGGACTATCGATGCCATTTACCAAGCTCATCATCGAGCAGGGCCCGGCGCGCGACCGACATTCGAACCTCCGAACACTGCGAGGAGGTGTCCTCTTGCTACATCCGGCGCATGCCTCTTCTGCTGGCGCTGACGCTAGCCTACTGCATCAGCCCTCCTTCATGTTCTGCATATGGCTACAACCCTTTCGGTGATCGACTCACACCAAAGGCACCCAGTCGACGGTTCGTCGAGGTGACAGGTCCCAATCCCCGAGTATACCCCACTGGCAAGTTGGAGTGCTTCAATCCTCATGAACCTGACCTTCTGTCCACACGGA
>WJSG01016156.1:0-11761 GCA_016618145.1 Sanghuangporus lonicericola | reverse complement strand
GGGAGCTGATCAGCCGGCTCGTCATCGTTGAGGCTAGTGGCGTCCCCGGTGCTGGGAAGGGAAGCCGTGAGCACGCTCGGACACAGGCCGTTCGCTGCCTTCTCGCGGGTCTCCTCGGGCTCATCNTTCGCTGCCTTCTCGCGGGTCTCCTCGGGCTCATCCACGCCGCTGACCTGCACGATGCTGGGAAAGACGCGGACGACGACAAGAAGTTCTCAACTTCACCCACTTTGCCCGGGCCAGCAGAGCAACGAACGTCGCACGAAGGCCAAATCCGCCCCTCGCGACGTACCAAGGTCACGCCGGAAGTGTGGCAAGATACAGTCTCGCTTGTATGCGATCACGAGTATGCCGTCCGTGCTGACTACGCCAAGGCTCTGGTGGAATACATTGAGAACGAGATTCCCAAGTTCGCTGACAAGTCAGACGCCGATGGGGTGCGTCGGCCACGACCGCTCGCGGAGGGCCCCACCCAACAATCGAACACACTGAAGACCATGCTGTACGGGGACACGACGACTCGCTTCCTCCATGCCCTTCACGCACACCTCTACGCGCTGGCCACTTGTTCCAAGCTCGGGCTCCATGGCGGCTCATCCACTTCCGCATCGTCTTCAGAGCGCACAACGCCCACGAACGGGGATGACTCCAGCGCGCGAGGCGGAGGCGAGTCGTCTGCGAACGAGAGGCGATCCGTGAACTTCCCCTCCCCCTCCCGCTCCCGCCGCACGTCCCTCGTGAGCCGGATGCTCAGGGGAGCTCCATCGCGCTTACTGCCGTCTGCGCACATTGCAGCGGATTTCTCAGACTTTGGGAATATCCTTGCCGTGATGACTGCCTTACACGAGCAGTTGCCCGTGCGGGGACTGCTCACGGGCATACCGATGCTGATTGCGTTGGAGAACGCGTCGCGGGTGGAGGGTTCTTTCGATGCTTCAACAGCGCCAGTGCTCCGGTCCATCAAAGAGCTCGTGGCTCGGACGTGGCTCGTTCTCGGGAAGGTCTGGCAGGCTTCCACTGTCACCGAGATCGCACAACAGGTATGTCTTCTTCACGAGTATGCCGTCCGTGCTGACTACGCCGAGGTGTCTGTGCGCGAGCACGCATGTGTACATAGTTCAAAATATATTTTCTTGTCCCGCATGGAGTTGGCGAGGCCGTCTGTGTATGAGCGTGGCGGCGGCGGCAAGTAGCCTCGTGTCGGCTGGACCCGTAGTGCGAGATCCCAACACTCAGCCTTCCAGATCGATCACTTGACTCTGCACTGTTCATACGGGGGTATCCCCACTCTTTGCGACGGTATCCCACCAGGTGCGCTCTCTGCGACGGTGTCACCGGGGTTCAGTGGGAAGAGGCGGGGGACTTCATGCAGCAGGCTGGGGAGTCTCGAGGGAAGTCATGTATTGGATGAGGCGGTGACTAGTACAGAGAACTGACTACGACAGAATATACAGTTCGTACACTACGCTAGAGCGCACCCGGTGGACCGCGGGACGTCGAAATCTGCGGTCGGACAACGGGCGCCTATCCACGCACTTCGCGTCCTCCGAGCTCGACGCGGCTCTGCTCTTGACCACGACCACCGCCTGCTCTCCTGGGCTCCCTCCGTGTAAGCCTCCTCTCGGGCTGTGCTGTGCTCGCTCAAACTACATCGGCATTGCGCACAGGCCTCTCCTGGCCAGCACAGCCCACACGAAGTCGAGCTTGCGACTCTGCCGCTTCCTGCCCTCCGACTGCCTCCAGTGCAGCGCTCTTGCACGGTGAGTGCCCTCGCGCCTGCGCTCTTGAGTGACGCCGATGCGGCGAGGCCTTGTAGACCGAAATCCGGGCGCATATAGCTTGGCAAGACTCAGAAGGACACGCGTGGAGGTGCAGCGGGAGAGACGCGACACAATGTATGCAAGTGAGACGCACCTGCGACGAGCCGTCTTCCCCTCTCCTTGTCCGTCCTCCGACGCGTCCCCCTCGTCACCTAGGGCAGGGGAGGACTGGGCCTCTCGGGTCGATACTTTGTACATGGGAAATAGGTCTGAGAGGACCCCTCCTCCGCGGACGTCTGCTTGTGTCTAAGAATAGATTCTTCGGCTCCGGGTGCCGAAGCCTCGTGGCTTGCCTTTTTAGACCACTCATCCTACGATGGCGCGGGCGTCTGAAGCCGTGTCCTTTGCTCCACTTGTATTTTACACTCTGTAGCTCGTATTGAAGTCGTTCCGTCAATTACAACTTACTTTTAATGCTTTTGGCTACGCTCGTACGTGTGCAGGGATGTCTGCACGGACGTCCATACTGACCATACCTCCGGACGACTGTAGGGACATCAGACCCGACCTCCGGAGGGACCTCGGGCATCCAAATCCGTCCGGACCCTCTTGCTTTGACGCTCAAAATTCGCCTGTACACTGGTATATTTTTTGGGCTACGTTCTGGTCTGAATGACCTATAATTTTGACCATGAGATCATAGAAATGCCAGGATGATACTAGCAACAAAGGGTGGCGTACTACACACCAGAAAGTAGGAATGAGAACCACCTGTACTCAGCCCAAGCGCTCTACTGAAAGGCCAGAACATATATCTACCTTGTTCTCATTGGTATGACCTCTATTGTTGCTTCAGTGAAGTCCCAAGCAGTCTAGGTCTCATGCTGACTTGGTTTCTGAATGCAGGAGGACAATGAAGGTGCACATATACAAGGTATGGGCTGAGTATGCACTTCATTATACTGCACTATATGAACTACTAATGCATCCCTGGCAGAACAGATACACAATGTCAAAAGACCTTAGGGAAGATCACCAAAAACAACCTGTACCTCTACAACAGCTTTCCATAGCCCTGCCGGGAAATTTTAGGGCACACAGCTACAGCTTCCGAGGGTACGAAGGGTATGTCAGAGATTCAAAACATTCAGTGGGATTGATATTCGAGCTCTGATTGGCTGCTGACAGTAGATGCTCCGCACCCGGACGAGGCGGCTCGAAGGCCGATAAGCATCCGAATTGGGACATGCTTCCCCGACCTGTCACGTTCAGGCACAGACAAGCGGACGTCAGGCCAGACGTCTGCGTCCGACGTGCGTGCGGACGTCCGTACAGAGGTCCGCACGGACCTCATGCAGTGCCCAAATTACTCAAGCGACGAATCATCAAATCGCCCACCCACCAGCTCATTCACGCTATCAGACACCAGGTGAAGTACAGCCGCTATTGGCATTGCTTTTATGGTATACTACTGGCCTACAGAGCGTGCTATCTATGCCGGACGACGCGGCGGCACCATGGAAGGGCGGGGAGGAAGCAGGCGTGGACAGCGGGACGGCAGCCGCCAGCGCGCAGCTGCATGCGACGATGGCGCCCATCCCGAAGGCAGCGGCGGAGAGGCCAAAAGAGGCGATAGCGCCCACGCCGTATTTGGCGTTTGGTGCGGGAAGTCTGTGCGGGGACGGGTCCTCTCAGGAGGATTTCCCATGTACAAGGAATCCACCTGAGAGGTGGTCCGATCCCCTGCCTGGGGTGCCCCTCGTCCCGGACCAGGTCGCCGTCGCGATCGACGCGACGCGTGACGTCACTGCGCTGCATCCGGAAGGTCAGTGGACATACAAGGCAAGTCGAGCCTCGGACGAGAAGACATACCTTCGTGTGCTGACGAGGGCTCTCTTGACCGTGCCGCTGCCGCGCGCTGCAACTGCTTCCGTGCTTGCAGAACCTTGTGAGACACTGCACTGCAGAACGGCAAGGCAGTTTCCTTGGAAGGTGAGCCTTTGCAATGATGCCAGGTACAAGGATGGTCGGCGGCACCCAGAATGATTCTGCAGTCGGTAAGTTGCGGTGTCTGACATCCCCAGGGGTCGTCTTTGAGTGCCAGCTGATACCTGTACGACTATGTGCTTGGGATATGCTGGCTTGACCAGAGCGACGGCCTGCTGGACCGTGTGCTTTGAGCGGACGCCGACGTATGTAGATGTCAGGTTAGGAATGTACGCACACCAGTCAAAGACCGCCACATGCTGCAGATGGTGAGGAACATGCAGGTAGGTCTAGAAGACGCGAGGGCTCACCCTGCCTCCAGCGCATGATGGAGCGCATTTTCCGTTGTTTCATATGCACCTCTCAAGACTGCTCTGTGTCAACATACATAACTTCGAGACAAGCTCGTGAGTCAGCTGTACTCACCAGTCTCGCCGGTGGCTGCATCTGCAAGGTGCGTCGTTGTTCTTCTGCGAGTACTGACTCAACGTGCACTTGCTCGGATCCGGGGGAGGTGGCCTTCCCGGTGAGCTGGAATGCGGGAAGTGCAGTGTCTGGCGAGTCATGGCACCTAGGCACACTTGTCAGTGACTGGAACGAGTCTGGTGAGTGCCCAGGTGGCGAAGTCGACTCTGTAGGAGAGTAGAAAGGACATACTCAGCTGCATACCGGCTCCAGGCTGACTCCAGCTTGCGAGGCGTACAGTTGTGATGGTGGGAGAGGTATGAGGACGAGAACACGGCGTGCGGAAGGATGAGGCTTGACTTACGATGTTGAGAAGAGTTCTGGGCGACAGGGTGTCGATATGCTGTGTTAGATAGGAGAGAACGCATGGATTTGATGAACTTGAGCGGGACGAGAGTGCAGGACCTCATGCTGGCCACGATGAGCTCGCAGCCTTAGTGACCGTCAGAGTCGACGTGGCGGAATCAGGAGCGGCACACGGCAGCCTTCTCGCCGCAGCTAAGCGGCGACTGCGTCCGGCATGATCCTAGCGCAGAGCCTGGACTCAGGATGGCAGGAGTGCAGTCGCTTGATCCGCATAACTGCAATTAGCGAGGCTGCTCGCTGCTCCCGGGCAGACCTGCATACACACCTGCTAGAAGTAAGTACCAATGATGAGACCGGGGCATACTCATTTTTATGGCAGCAGGATCTTGTGTTTGCACGGAAATCGAAGATGCAGTTGAGTTGCCACCGGTGGTGTGCAGACTCTGGCGCAACTTGAAGGTCTCGAATGCAATGAGGGAGGGACCCCAGTGGACAATCTGGCCAGGAAAGACAGGAATATACTAGTCGGGTAAGCAGTAGCATCTGACGAACACTGAGAATGGTGCTTTGATGAGAAAGTGTAGTAGTCCGAAGGGCACGGAGGAAGCACTACCACCGCGCGCTTTGCAATATCTTTGCGCATTCTGCTTGTCCGCCCTTGAACAGGAACCTGTCTAGACCTCCGTAAATTATATCGGATTTATCATGTCCCTGGAATATGGGCTGGCATGACACACAGCAAGTTTTGGGAGCTAAGATGCTGGTATCATAGTACTAAAGTGGCTCTAGATGTTTCCGCGGGCCGGCACAGCCAGAAACCATCCTACTACAACGCTGCATGAGCAGGGACTCATTCAACAATCCACATAACACATAGCCTTGAAGGAGGTGCTGCATAGCTGAGATGGATACTACTCTCTGAATATTCGGAAACAGATGGAGTACCCGCAAATGCTAGGTTGCACCGAGACCCTGTCCTCCTGCCCCCGTCCAACGAAATTACGACGGCAGCGGACAGAATCAATCGCACCATCATAATTGAGCGCTCGCTAACCTACCCGAGTACCGCCTTGGCTGCTATGCGGCTCCAGAAACTGGTCAGAAGACGCAAATGGTTGTTTCAGCCATTCGGGCATACCCACACTCCCCCCTGCCGTTCTTCCGTCCGCCCGTGTTGTCCGCTGGTTGGTGTCAGCCAAGCATGCCTCGGTCATCCGTGACGTACTGACCGGATTCTCGGCACAGCAGGGCAACACATCCTGCGTTTGTAACATGGGAATCTCGTGCACGGACCGTCTCCTCTGTGTATAAGTATCCTGCTTGTTCAACAATCAACTCATCACCCTCCCACTCTCTACCTCTTTCACCTCATTGCTCTCCTCCTCCCCTGCACTAAATTATACTGCGCTCACTACGTCTCTCTCGGCTTCTCCCACTACACCCGCCTTCGATCTTTACTACTAGTGTACTTACCTCCGCGGTGTCCTCTGCATGTTACATCGACTCTCCCGGTCACTATGACATTACCGCTCTCGTTTACTCCTGCGCCGCACGGTTGCCTCCGAGATAATCCAAGGCCGGTAAGCCAATCTCTGCTTAGTCCAGCTCCAGCGCGACTCTGTACTCCGGTTTGCTGACCTTTGCTTCAACTCTAGGTCTATCGGGCTTGAGATTCGTCACATCTGTGAGTTGCATCTTGACCACTAAAAGGCATGCAGCATTGCACTGACACTTCAGTCATTCAGGCTACTTCCGAGCCCGTGGTCTACCACAACCGCTGCCAATTCAAGGCAAGTACCCGGGCTCAGGTTCTTACTGCCGAACTATGTTGACATGTATCATCACTACGCAGACTTACTATCGCGGGATCCCGCCGGGTGCTTGAGTCATATACATCCAGGGTACGTGTTTCGAAGTCTCTGCGCTTCTGAGGCTGACACAGACTTCGTGTCGCAAGAAGGCTCGATCAGGGCTCGACTACTTGTGCTTATATCTTGAGATGAGGTATGTAAACTTCGTACATCCGTGTTCGTAGACATTCCTGACTCTATAACCCGTCAACAGCGCCGGATCCACGCCAGCGCGTCGCACTGCAGTCAAGCACGGGACGCTACCGACTCGTAGCTCTCTGCCGCACCTGATACACCTGGCGGATACTTACTGCGCCCTGCTACGCTCAGCGCACCTCGATTGTGGCCCAGGAACCATCCTGTTCACTTGCAAGAATGCTCACGGACCGCCGCACTCTGCAGGTACGTCAGTAAAGCCTGCAGATATGCTCGAGGCGCAACTCACCGCCAGCGCAGATCGGTATCTCGGCTAACGGACGCCCGGCGCGTTCACGCTCGCGGACGTCTGTGCCTCCTGTCAGCACGGATCTCGCTACGATGTTTTGATGACCGTATCTGAAAGCTTCGGTAAGTATGGCTGTCACGTTGCGCGGTGACATTGTACTGACCTTGCGTGTCCATTCAAGATTGCAGACTCCGGCGAGCCGATGCAGCTTGCTCGTACCGGCGCGCGGCCTGACTTATCCTCTGTGAAGCTCATTGCAGCCAGCCGATCGAGACTCGCCATAGTCGCGTAGCAGCAGCCCAGATTTACAACGCCGTGCCGTACCGCAGACCTCCGCGCCGGTCCTGCAAGTGATCCAGCCGCTCAGCGCCACCGGATACATCTCCAGGTTCCGCGTTCGCAGAGACAGATGGCCGGGGTCGTGCGGGGATATACCCAAACACGGTATGCCTCCCGGTTGTTCTTCTGGTCTCCCTACTCACTCGCGCACGGCTGCTTGAAGTGTGTTCAGGTCCGACTGAAATCGCGGTCCAAGATCAGACTAGTGTGGACTTGGCAGGTACGTACCACTATACAGAAATGTTCTCCTTGCTCTCGGGTATAGGTGCTGCAGCTGACTCGTGGGATTTCGGTTATTTGCAGGCACTGACCACACACGACGGCCGTAAACCCCACCGCAAGTCAACGCGCACGACACACCGCCGAGCCAAGCCTGTGCGTGTGCCGTCTACGGTCTAAAGGACATAGTAGGAATGGTAAGCACGACACGTTCGCTCGTATGACGCCCAGGTACCAAGCTTACCATTCTCTCAGTGCGCGCAGACTGCTTGGGGAACCGAGGTGCGTATCGTGTTCGTCGTTCGAGCTGGCCCCGAACATGTATCGGCTGAAACTATCCAGATTATGTTCCAAGCCGGTGTTCCCGTGAGTCGCCGCCGGCAATGAAGCACGCCGCAGGGCTGCTCCGGGAGCCCGACGAAGCAGGCACGACGCCTCGCCGTTCCTGCTGGGACACGCGTGCGGTACAGAGAGAACATGTCAGGGCGTCCGTGTTGCGCGCAGGTTACCGAGCTGACGCGCAGCGTGTTGTGCACAGATGCATCGCTTGTGCGGGCCTGCGGAGGTGGTACGTCAGAGACATCTTCGCCGAGACTGTCGAAACGCGACTGACCACTTGCGTAGATACCATCTCGCTCGAACCTCTCCGCCTCTGCGACGGTGGGGCTCGGTTCTATGCGTCCGTCCAGACATGCATCACCCGGGTGGATTCAAAGAGGATCTAGGAACTGTTCGGTGAGTCTGACATGCAGCGCGGTCATCGCGAACACTCACCTGTTCACGCTATATCTAGACCCGCCGACGTCCAAGACGAAGCTGCAGGCGACGGCCTCACAGTCCTGCTCCCAGACCCGGTACCGTCCAGCTGACATCCCGCGCACTCCGACGCTGACACGCCTCGCAGGTAACAAGATATAAGATATATTGCATCCACATGCACTAGTTACACTTCCGCCGCCGCCGCACCTGCTGTTCAAACGCCGAGCACACCGTGTCCGTGCTGTGAGTCTGTCAGTTGAGACGCACCTCTGCGCGTGAGAGAACAGCACGAGCCGCGATGCGGGGCCGCGGGTACTTGGCGGCGGTCCGCCCCCTTGTCGCGGCGGCGCCGTCCTTCAAGTCCCCGCGCTTCTGTGCTCCCGCTGTCGTCTCGCCAAGCATTCGTCGTGCGAGCATGTACGAGCGGCGAAGTCGAGGTCCGGGCTTCTCGCCCTCGTTGCGAGCGGCCGTACGCGTGTGTGTTCGTGCGACGTCTGCAGGGCCTGATTGAGATGGGTGCGCCGCGCCCGGGACGACCCGGACCCCATGAAACCCGCCATGCGACTTCGCGACGTTGGAGGTCGGGGCCGGGCAGCGTTCGCTCGTCGCGTAGTGTTCAAGCGAGAGCGTGTAGCGAGTTTGAGCGTGCGGCGACTCCGGGTTCAGGAGATATGTTGTATCTTCTCCCGGGGCTGAGACCTAAGGCGGAGTGTCCACGATGGCGGTGCGGCTTGCCGTGAGTGCGCGGGCTTCATATGATGGCTGGCCGAGGTTGGCGGCTGCGGAGAGGGCGGGACGTCGGGTCGCGCATGCGGAGTGCAATGAAATCGACGATTCGAGGTCGATTTTGAAGTCGGTCTGATCGACGTGAGTCTGCAGGGGGCGCTGGCGGGGTGTTCGCGGATGCTGGGAGACACAGTCGCGTGAGCTGTGTGCTCCAGTGTCGCGAGAGGAGACGCGTTTTCTCACCTGTGCGGGGGTAATCGCGCGACCGAGGCGCGAGATGAGCACGCCTGCGGATGGGACGCATATAGCCCGGATCGCACGACCTGCGCGCATCGAGCGCGTGCGTTGTCGCGTGGTTACAACGAGGGACGGAGGAGGTATGCGCGAATCTGTCCCGGTTGCGGGAGAAACAACGTCATTGCCAGCGAACGGCTTGAGAGATCAGCGCGGGGTAAGGTGCGGACGGTGTGCGTAGATCACACGCGCCGGATGCATCCCGTATGGCGAGTTCACGACGTTCCGTGGAGACGTAAGGGCAGCCTGAGTGCTGCGAACGTTGATGGGCGATTTGCGGGACATGTCTTCCAAGGGAGCCAGTCGCGCGGAGAACGGGCAAGGGTAAGGTGCTATGCTAGCTTCCGTATGAGCACCCTGCGACGGCTGCAACGGGTCCGCAGGAGGAGATACGTGTCGAACAACGAAGACTCACCGTATCGCGCACTCGTTCGAGCGGCTTCCAGGCTGCCCGGAAAGAACTCCCAGTGAGCGAGCGCAGACGCGTTCTGGAGGCGACGCGAAGGGAAGAGGGGCGCACTTGAGCGTACAAGGCGGGGTCTGTAGAAGGGCGGAGGACGGTGCAGTGAGACGAGCGACAGGTGCGGCAGTGCTCGTTTGTCCGCGGGAGGGCTCGTGGGACGAATGCACACGGCGGAGGGCGAGCGTTGCGGAGGGCAAAGACGAGAGGGCGAAGAGCGTGCTGAGAGAGCGTTGAGTGCGAGCAGAGAGAGAGCGAGCCTGAGCCTGAGTGTGTTTCGGAGCGACCCACATGTGCACCCGATGGATCTGTGACGGGTGGGCGGCTTGAGTAGGGGAGCGCTGTTGGCGGAGAGGGCAGCGTGTCTTGCGGTCGTTCGTCACTCCACTCCTTCCAGTCAACTTGTCTTCTCTCCTTCTTACAGACGACCCACGCCGCATGCATATTCCATTCACTCCTAATCACGTCCAGCTCGTCTCCGCCTGCTACCCGCCCACCGCTGCCCTCCTCACCGCCGGCCCAGAATACTCCCCTAACTCCCAGGAGCTCTCCCGACTCACGTACTATGCCGCCAATCGCCCAGGCAAGATTGGAAAGCTCGGGGCCGAGCTCGAGAAGCGGGTGAGGGCGGACTGCAGAAAGGCGGCGGCGGGCAATACGCGGGCGCGCGCGTGAGTTGTGCTCTTCTCCTCGTCCGCTCGCATGCCGAGAACCCTCCGTCAGGTCCCTGTTAATCACACTCGCCATCATCAAGGCCATTGCGACGGAATGTCGCAGAGACATGGCCGTCCTCTCTCCGGCGTTGCTGGCCTCGGTCAACGTTACACTGTCTACTCTCTCCGCGGACCTCGAGATTGCGGCGCGGGCTGCTACAGTGGTAAGTGCATAGTGTCACGCGATACTCCTCCGAATTTACCAAGTTGTGTCAGTTCACCGCTTGGACGACATACACGGACGGTCTCATCATCGGAGTCGACCTGAAGGTGACAGAGGACTACATGTCTTGTCTCCAGCACTTCTCGAGGCTGGGTCACCTCGAACACAATGACCACGAGACCCGCAACCGGTACGTCTTTTGTCTGAACATATATGTGTAGTCGAGTCCAGAAGGCCGGGTCTGTCTCCGTATGGGTCACCAATCAAGGGGACAGTATGCAGATATCGTCTAGTGACTTTCATGGTGGCGGGTGGGGCACCGTCACGCCCGTCCTTCTTCTGCTCCCAGCCCATAGTTGCTTTTGCGACAGTTGAAACGCTCAGTCATATGCGTGCCCATCCCCTGCCCGCGCGCGTATCGCCGCTCTTGCTTTCTGTACCCAGCGCTGTCGACTCCCCGACAGCGTGTTCGATGTGTCGCTTGCTTTTGAGAGGCACTGGATAGCCATCCCCCTGTGCGATACCACAGTAAAGGAAGACGGGGCCTGCTGCGCCCATCACCTGCAACTGAGCTCCAACGCGCTGTCCCTTATACGGAGGATTGGCGGCTATCGGACCATTTTGCGCTCGCTGCTTCTGTCCGAGACATGGGGAGTTGAGCCAGAGGAGACGTTCGAGGTATCAAGGCTTCACGTAGTAATGCCTGTGATGATTGTCACTGCTCCCCCGTCTGAACGAAATTCAAAGACCGGTAGTTCTCTGGCTGTCTCCCTTCGAAGCCGCCCTTTCCTTCGCAATGCTGACTTGATCCTTAGCACCAGACTCGTGGGCCTTGCTGCGTTGGTCGGGGTGGTCAACTCCGAAGCCCTCTACCACTCAATGACGTACTTCCAGCCGCAAGTGTCTGTGATCATGCGCGCCCTTCTTGTCCCCTTCCTCCAAGTCGACGTGGCGGTGCTTGACCACGAGTGAGTCCCAGTGCATTCGCCGCATTCATCCACTAATCGACGCTTCAGGCTCGCGGACATCAAGGAACAGCCGAACTCTCCAATACTGGACGAGTTCCGTTCCCGACCGATGCTGGAGCGCAGAGCCGCGTCCATCCACCTACACATCGACGGCGACCAGGGACCAAGTTCGGGGGTCGTGGCAAACACCGCGCTACGCGCGACGTCGTCTCTCTTGGGCCACACTAACGGCCACCAGGCGTCAGCGGTCGTAAAGGCCAGCATCGAAACGCTCGACGAGAGCCAAGGTTGGGAGCAGGTGGAGCACT
>WJSG01016134.1:0-10393 GCA_016618145.1 Sanghuangporus lonicericola | reverse complement strand
TGCAGGAGGAATGCGAGCAGAGCGCCAAGTGCGCGCCCCTCACCCAGCACTTCGCGCACTGCGAGGAGAAGGTCAATGCTGGCCAGGGCTACAAGGGCGAGGACTGCGTTGAGGAATTGTGAGTGTCATTCTCCTCCTCCTTGTCGGTGAATACATGGCTGATGGACGCGTTTCTGCAGCTGTGAGTACGAGCTGACACCTTAAAGTGATCATATGCTGACAGCGGTCGTGTGCGTTCGCTGCGATAGACCAGTGAGTGTTTGTTATTGCTGTTCGCGTCTACGTGCATCTGACCGACCTCTTCAGCCTGATGCACTGCGTCAACGTACGTTTCCCCACTACGGCCGCGCGGGCAAATACTGACGTCGTCTCCAGGGCTGCGTCGCGCCAAAACTCTTCGCCAAGCTCAAGTAGAGGAGACCATTAGCTTAGTCCACTTAGGTGGGTGACGTTTGCGAATCTGGCCTGTTTCTCCTATTCATGAGACTGTTGCAGTTAGAATAGTCTCCCATGTACGCGCCATGGCGTCGCTAATGAGACTCAACTGGACATTCCTGATGTCTCTCTCGACGGAAGTGATGCCACCACACAGTTCGGCATGTAAGGAACTCTATTTGCGCCGCATGCTGCGGCACCCTCTCAACCTGCTCACCCCACGACCCCCGCACTGACGAATCGCTCCTCATGGACAACTCCCTCCTCCCCATCCAAGTTTGCGAAACCATCATAGATTCATGCGATCGGAGTTTTGTGGACTACACGACGCTACGATCCTGCGCTCTCACGTGCACTGCCTGGCTCCCCCGCAGCCAGCTCAACCTCTACCACAGCGTCAAGCTCATCGGACCTCGCAAGCTCGAGCTTTTGCTCCAAACTCTGAGAGCGCATCGCTACCTATGTGGCTTCGTGCGAGAGCTGGAGGTTGGGTCCTCCGCGGAGCACCCCTACGTCCCATTCGCGCAGCTCTTCATCGTGCAAAATATGCGCAACTTGGAGCGACTGACGTTATGGCTGGACTGGGACGGCTACCCTCCTCATTTTCATAAGTTTGTGGCGCAGCTTCGGCTTCGTGCATTACGACTCTTTGGAATCTTCAGGACCACGCGCGACCTCCTCCAGCTCGTCTGGGCACTCAAAGGCCTCCGATCTTTGGTGGTGGATTGTACCGTTCGCAACGACGGCCGCGGCGCCGAGTGGGCCATCGGCCGTTCACGCAGGCTGTCCTTGTGTAGCAGCCTGACAAATCTGTCCCTGCGGTTCTCGGTGAGTGCCAACAGGTCCCTCGTGGTAACCTCTGACGCAGTCCCAGGGCTCACGACCCATTGCCAACTTCCCATTACCCGGTGGATTCGGCCACGTAGTCGCTCATCTCCAGTTGCACTTCGACCGCGCACCCTCACCCGGCGATCCTTCTGGTGAGCACTCAGCTGTGTCAGGCGCACTTCGCTGAGCGACCTGCGATGCAGACTTCGCGTGCCTCATGAGCTGCATCTCGGACTTCACCGCCCTGGAGACCCTGGAGGTGACCGACGTGCTCGGCACCCAAGCGCACGTCGGCCTGACATGCAAGGCCGAGTTCCTGACCCGGCTGCTCGACAGCATGTCGGCGGATGCCCCATTCCGTTTCTTCCACCTCCGTCTAGCATCGTACGGGACCCTGCAGCCCGCCGTGCTCTGCGACGAGCTGTTCACCGACGACGTCCGCTTCGCCCTCCAGCGGGTTTCTGCGCTCGTTCGATTCGATCTCACTGTCGAGTGCGCGAGCGCCGAACAACGCGTCCAGGATCTCTCCGCCGCGTTGCAGTTGTGGACCGTGGTTCTCGAAAGCGCGGCTCCCTGTACAAATATGCCATTCAATGGTCGTTCTGTATGATCACGCGGAGGCCCACTGGAGTTGCAGCTGGACGCAACCATCACCGGCCGCCCTTGCGCAGCATCCCCAGTCCAGCTGAGCGTCAAATGTTGGCGGAGGCAGGGCATACCACGAGGCCCGCGCGCTTCGTAGTCGTGTTGATTCCACCACTTGGACTAGCTCGTCCCAATGCCTCCGCCCGGATTAGAACCACTGCTCGAGCTAGTCAGTACAACCATAGTGGCTCGCACGATGCGGGTTTGAACTTATCTGTCTTTGTAGGGTCTTCATGACGTCGTGTCCCTTCGCATCCATGGCCTCGCCAGAGACAACAGTGGTACTCCTGTACCTATCGATCTCCAGCGAGAAACCGCTCTTGCACCTCAGATCATACGTTCTCAGCAGCATCCCAACCAGCCGCCCCCGCCACTCCCTCAGCACGCCAGCCCAGTGCGCGCCGTCCATCTCGAGGTTGAACTGGACCGGTGTCTGCAGTCGAGCATAAGCGGGTGTTACACCGACGCCGTGAAGGATGACATCGAAGCCGAATTTGAAGACGAGTTCGTCAAGAGGACGGCGGTGTATCCCGTCAGGCTCTTGCATCCTGGCCCGGACACACGTGCATACCGCGTGCCGCCGCTTGTCGTCAAAGTGGCGGCGGAGCAGCGCGGTCATCGCCTCTCCCGGGAAGCTGGTGTCTATCGCTACCTGGAGCCTGTCCAGGGGTTGGCGGTTCCCCGATGTTACGGGTACTTCCGCACAGCGGTCGATCTGTGCGAGAGGACGATCCTGCCGTGGGATCCCGACTATGTGTTCCCGAGAGAGCCGAGCAACTTCAATGTCTTCAGACCCCCGCACCCGTCCGCCAGTCTCAACGTCCTCCTTCTGGAGGAAGTCGGCGGTCCGTTCGAGGTCGCTGCTGAGACCATGTCCGATGAAGATCTCATGCGAGCCTTCCTCTCCATCTCTCCACCTCGAGACAGCGCCAGTATCGTAGTAGTGACACACTTGTCTTCCAGGAGCGAACTTGTAGCCATAGCTAAAGAGGTCACGCAATTCCTGGTCCACATCGACAACTCGGCGGATGGGCTCAACCCCGACGATGTGCGGCTCGCACTGATAGCCCTCCGAGGCTTGAAGACAAGAGCGCGAGGACGGTGGGTCGTCCGTTCCGGTTTCGCATCATCGACTTCGGCCGGGCATGCATGTTCCCGATATGGGCCAGTTTATTTGAAGACGCGGAAGATTGGGCTGAGCAGATGATACCATTGGTCAAGCCTGACTACTACGGATGAAACGAATGGGGACGAGCTAGTGATTCTACATGGAGTAAGTCGGTATAATCACCACGGCCGGTCACTGGTTCAGGCAGCGTCGGCGCGAGGTAAGTGGTTTGAAATTCTATGAAGTGCATCGTTCATCAGTACATGCAGTGTTGAACGACGGCTACAGGTCATCAGGGACGGACTTAGTTATACTGAGAGGGCGATGCTACACAATAACAGGAAAACAAGTATGTGTCCAAGACGTCTCAATACATGCCGTTAGAATTCTCGATATGAGCCAGTAGTTGGTCATAGAACTGGGCGACAATATATCTCTGATGTTCAGGCAGCGTGTTCGTCACCATCGCCTCCTCGAAATCGATGAGGCGCAGGATGTATGGACGGTGGTGGAACGGAGATGGCACGCTCGGCAATCCCGGGGGGCACGGCGGAGCGTACGCCAGATTGGCCGCGCGCCAGTCCCAGTAGTCCACATACAATTCGGCGAGGTCATGATGCATGTCGCGCAAGTCGTCTCTACACTGGCGTTAGCGAGCCTGGGACGGGACGGGAAGCGAAAGCCGTCGGGACTTACTCGACCTGTTGGGAGACCGGTTCGCCGAAGGGAAGGTGCTCGCCGACCTTCTCTAGCAGCAGCAGCTCCATGCCGTTACACGCGGTGCGCTGCGCATAGATGCCCCAGTACATCATAGTGGGTGGGGCGGGCGGCGGGTCGAAAAACCACATGGCGTCTGTTTCATCGGTGGTAGAGAAATATCCATAACACCGCGGGGCAACAACGCCCTGAAGCTTCTCGATGTGGCCGTACATCCCAGCCTCCTCCGCGAGTGGAGCAGCACCCGCTGACTGCCTGATCGCCAACTTGATGACCAGCGGCGGCACGTGGAAAGCCGGAGGCTCGAGCCGCATGACTTCCACGTTGTACACGGCATGCCGTTCGTTGCGCCAGAGTATATCCCCGATTTTGAGGTCTAAGGTCGCTCGGATGTCGCCTGGGAGAGGGTCAGAGGGAAGGTTCACTGGGATCTCTTCTGCGCTGTATTTGATGCCAAAGAAATACGGAGAATTCTGATAGTTGATCTTCGGCTTGCCAGGTCGTGCACGAGCTAGATCAAGTGCCAGGGCCTGACCGCCTTGGTCGGTGGCGATACCAAACAAGCGAATACTGCGCAGCGTGGTCAGAGCCTTCGACCGGGAAGAGTCAGTGGAGGAGCTAGACACAGAGCGACGTACTTACCAAAGGTGTTGGGGCGTCATCAGCGGCCATTGACGGTGATCAAAGTTGGGAGCAGTGAGAAGTCGTTGTACTATTGAGAAGCAACCAGAGCTCGGGCTACTTATATGTTGGGACACGTGGCCGACAACCGGTAGCCGCTCAGAAATTGTCGCATGATGGCGTGGCCAGCCTCTACTGACTCCCTTCATGGTATCTCGATGTACCCGTCTCCGAGTCCACAATACGTCGCAGCCAGTACAGCAAATACGCGCACGACGGTGACTTGCCGTTCTAACGGCCGCGATGGTCTCCTGCCGTCTAATATCGGAAGCTGTCTGCAGCAACCGGAGTGCGGTCGCCACGGTCGGAGTCCTGATTTGCGGAACGGATGCCGTATGTGTATCGTGCAGTATACTGCATCCATTCACTTGGCATACAAGGCACAAAGGCTACAGTCGAAAGGGCGGCCACGGCACTCTCACGGACAGCTGTGAACTCTTGCCAAATACGTACTTCTTTGCCGTGCTGACAGTTACTGGTTGCGATACGGTGCAGAGCTCAATCATTCCATCCTGCCCAGGCCCATCTAAGCTATTGATTCACATCCGAAATGGTAAGTCGAGATGCTCACGAAGCTTCGGGAACCTCTACTGTGACTATGCCTGGCAAGAGTCTGAACTGAGTCATACTGGGACGATGCCAGAACGCAGCAGCATCTATACTTCTCCGCGTCGCATGTTACGGTCGGGCCATGAGCAGGTACGTAGCAGCTGGTGAGAGTACAAATAGGCTGGTTGTCGACCTGATACTCACCCTCGGTAGACTCGACCCATGGCGCACTTACGGGGCCCTCCTGAACGCAGGAATCCAGGCTGCCGACGCTTGTACCTCCCTCATCTGCTCTTTCCTCAACTTGGAGACAATGCCTTACCAAACCCGCTGCACCCTATGAACGACGTTCGATTCCCGCATCTCGGACACTTTCCACGAGAGACGAAGTGCACGCCCCTCATACGACACCTCGCTCACGAGACCCTTCGTACGAGTCACACTCGCCCAGCAGCCTCTGTGTACTCCTTGTCTCAGTCGGGCGAGGAGCTGCAGCGTCTCCGCAGATGCAGTAGCTTGATCGAGAGGCTGTACAAATACGCAGACCCTGACGGGCCTGGTGTCGTTCCGACCACTCCGCAACAAGTCCAACTCTTCCAGTTGATTGAAGGGTTTGCTTACCAGGATGGCAATCCCGGTCTGAGAACCGGTAGCCCGCAGATGCCGGACTTCCCTCCCGCTGGCGATCAGTACGACGCCATATGTGGTCTGGCTGGTTGGTTTATGTTGCATAATCACCGCGGACCTCAATTGGTTCAGGCGGAACCTGCCATTCAAGACCAGCTTTCGTTGCAATTGATCGAACCATTGTCGTTGCTTCTAAAGGTACGTGCCTTGTTCTGTCATGTCGAAAATCCTTCTGATGGTTCGTCGCTCGCCAGACACGGTATGACACCGTCCAGCTGGATAGATACCCATTCAATGGATGGCAGTACATCTTTCCTCACTTTGGTCGGGCCACGTACGCGGTGCATCGGCAACCCGAGGCCACTTCCGCAGGGTATCCAGATCATATGCTCTTCGGCGTGAGAGGCGCTGAGTATCACCCACTATGCTCCGAAGAAAAGACATTCTGGAGCTATACCGATGCAACCTTCGAGGAGGTGGGTTCGACCGCCACGGCAATGGGGCGTAACAGTCCTCAGCCGGGACGATTCGATTGGAACCCGTCCTCACACAACACCGCTGTGTTGATGATAACGCAGGTAACGTCTTGTTTCCTCGTCTCGATGCGTAAAGTCACTGAGGCTTCGATCATTTCCTCAGACATGGGGAGAACTTCAAAACTTCGGATGTGATTGGAACTTCCTCACGAATGGCTCGAAGTTCCTCGTGTGCGCCAAATCAGGCAACAACGAGCTGACCGTGAGCAACCTGGTTGATTGGAGTGATGCTCGTTTGTTGCAGATTCTCGCTGGTCTGTGCTTTGCGAGTATAGATGGACGGCAACATGGGCGATCAATTCTCGATTATCTGTGCGATGGTGCCACAGTCGACTGGTAGAGCACGCATACTCAATGTATTCAATGTACGCTGTACGTAATGTACCCCTGTTATGAATGAGCGGTTGGAAACAGCGGCTCAATTATGATTTGCGGGCTTTCGCGCCAGATCCGCGCTGCAACTTCATCGCGATGAGTGGGAACCTCATTCGTGCTCACAAAGTTCGGACATGTTGAGATCACGTATTAGGCCTCCGCTGGCCTCGAACCCCGGCGTGTAGCTGTTCACACTTCACGTGGAGGCAGGTATGGAGCATCTCACCGTACAACTTGTTCAACGTTGAAATTTGAAACGTACGACCGTGGGAACCTGCGCAGGATGCCATTGTGGCGCAACACTTAGACTGAGCGGACTGCTGCGCTTCAGTTTAACTACCTCTTGCTCGGTACTGATCTGCGCGAGATTAAGGATATTGGAGACATCATTCCATCAACAACGGAACAGGATCAGCGAAGAAAGAGAGTACTTACTGATACTCCCTTGTACGACTGACTCCGGAATCCGGATCCCACAGGACCTGCCATATCTGACCAGCTGCGGTAGTGCTGCGGTATGTCACCGTGTTTTTCCATCCACATTAATATTGTTGATTCATTTCAGATCGACCAGTTCCAGTGTCGAAGAATTGGGAGCGTGCTGCGAGACGAAGCACTCTACCAGTATGGTCCAAACTGAGACAAAGCACGGTCAATATTGGGCAAGTGCGTCCACGATAAACCTCTCGCGCCACTTACCATACACAGCCCAGGTGACGTGTCGCTATACGCCCATTTGGGAACATCTTGACTCGTCGCGCTGCACGTCCACCCATCTGGACGAGCTGGACATCACATAAGAGGCGGCTGGCATGGACGCATACACCTTAACTCAACGACAATCCTGTATCGATGGCGCAGCCACAGCCTCAGCAACCTCAGGGCCAGCCTCTCCCTGCCTTATACCTCCCGCACGTTCTCCTCGATCCCCAAGTACCGGCTCTTCCCCCACCGGCGGGACCACTTCCCTTCGACTTCCCAGGCCTGCCGCAGAACCTACGAGAGCCCTGCAGGTGTGTGCCCATGGCACGTCATCCCGGGGCCAGCTCGACTCCATCGAGTAGCACAAACGTAGCCGAACAGACTAAGCTCATGCCGGAGAATATGAAACTGAGGGTCATCAAACGATGCAACCTCCTCAATGAGCGGCTCCGCGCATATGCTGATCCTCGTGGTGGTCTCGGTGTGCAACCCGATGCAGCGTTGACGCCGGCAGAGCGCGATCTCTACCGCGACGTGTACGGTTTACACTGGCAGAATGGCATGCGCGGTCTGACCAGCTTTGGGCCGGACTTCCGTACTAGCCACCCGAACAATCGCGATTATGGGCAGATATACAGGTCGCTCGTTGCTCTCCTCGGGTGGTTCGCGATGCACCGGAGTCGGGATCCTCCGCTCGTCGAATCGGAGCCCGCAGTGCAAGAAGAGATCTACAAGCAACTTATGGTTCCGCTGGAGCTGATCATGGAGGTTTGTAATCGTGCTCCTGCATCTCGTCCAATGAGAACCAGCTCATACTTACTGCCCCGACAGACGCGCTATGCCCTGCCGCCGATCACTATCAACGTGGTGCCTACGCTCCTGCAAGCCCACCATCGAGGTCGACCTGAGATAGTTGTGGGTGCTGGCCAATTCGGAGGCAATCCGCCCGCCACCGTCGACGCCAGTGTACCCAGTTTCGGTCGGGCAACCCACGCTACGCATCGCAATGGTCACCAGATCGCGGCTGCTGGTTTCCCGGATTATTTGCTGTTCACAAACAACGCGGTCCTTTCGGGGCATAACTCCGCACAGGACAACATCCAGCATGGATACAACTTGTGTTGCGAAGTGAAGACGGCTTGGTCCTATCCTGATCACGTCTTCGAGAAGATCTTCTCGCCCTTGACGGCGTCCTCCGGCACGGGAGCGTTCGTGTGGGCAGACAACACCCTGGCTAAGTGTATGGTCATGCAGGTGAGTACAGTCCATCTACAAGACGATGATGGGCGGCCGAGCGCTGATGCGTTCACCACAGACATGGGGGGAACTGTATAGCTTCGGCTGTAACTGGGGGTTCTGCACCAACGGTTCGAAGGTGCTGCCGTATGTGAGACTGGATGCTCAGACCCTGGTTTACGGGGATCCCATTCGATGGGTCAACCCAGATCTGCTGCAGACCTTGGTCGGTCTATGCTTCGCTAGTGCGGACGAGGTGAAGCGTGGAGCGCGGCTTCGTGCTTGGATGTGCGCCGGGAGTCATGCGAACTGGTAATTAGACTTTGTACGATCGTGTAACATATCATGTCCTGTGTTAGATACCCAAGTAACATGACCGTATCGCGCCCAAGCACATATAATCCTGATGGCGGGAGACGTGCCCTCAAGCAAGTACGGCCCGGTTACACAATGGCTGCCGACTTGCGCGTTGGTACTTTGATGTCGACATCAACAACGCTTGGGCTCGACCGAAAAACGTTTTGAGACTGTGGTATCGACTGCGTCGCATGGCTAATTGCTGAAATTCACTGTTCCGTTGCACATGTACTCTTCTTTCTGCCCTTAACGTCTGCATGGCAGTCAGACACGCTTCACAACCATTCATCGTGACGTAGAGAATATTATACAAGATCCAAGACAGTCACGCTGCCATCGCTCGACCCAAGGACCACCCTCCCCGTCTCCTCGTCGTAGTCGAATGTCGTCCAATTACAACTATCTTTCGTCTGCACCCACAGCGTCCTCGCAGTCGACCGCAAATCCGAGTGGTGCCTCTGCAGCGGTCCTTCGAAGACGGTCGCACACAGCGACTCCGCCGCTCGACTGCGATCCAACGCAGAAGACGGATCGCCTGGGTTGAGTGGGAGGTCGTCCGGGTGCTGGTGGTCCGGGTTCAGCGCGTCCCAGACCTGCGTAGTGGATGAGTGCACGTCGTAGCCTGTGAGGTGCGCCGTGCGGGCGGCACGAGGTTGGATCCAGAGGGCAGTGCCGCACGGACCGAGGACGATGTCGCGACACCGGAGGAAGCCGCGCACGGTCGGAGACGTCTGCTCAGCTCGCACAGGGGGAAAGAGGTAAGGCGGGACAGACTCGGTGTTTTCGGCGCTCGGGAGGTTCTCTGGGGCGTCGAACGCAGGGTTCGGGTGGAGGACGAACTGTTCGAGAGTGTGGACGTCCGATGCCCAGGGATCGTCGCTCTCTGCGCGGAGGAGGATGGAGAGGGGCTCGTGTCCCGATGATTGCACGACGTCGTTGGCGTCCACGATCGTGCCGCTCTGTGGAACAATCGAGACGCCGTCTATCCAGCCGAACGTATGAAACCCAATGGGCGAATACGTAGCGTAATCTCCATCGGCTGGCCGCAGCTCGGGTTCGGGGAAGAGCTCCACAGAGCGTGCACGGACGACCAAGATACTGCGGTGTGCAAAGAGTATCTGCAGACATCGATTGTACTGCAGGGAGCCCGTCAGCGCACTGAGCGTGTCGATGAGGGAGCGAACGCACCTGGAAGCGTTCATCCACTGGACGCTGAGAGCCCTTCAACAGCGCAAAGGTGTTCTTGCGCCAGTTCATGACCACTGTCTCCGACCCGTCGTCGCTGAACGCGATCAGATCGCCCTGCAGGGCGACGGGGCGAAACCCGGTTGCTATGTTGCACACCGACTCGAAGGAGGGGGTCCCGCCATCTCCGCTGAAGATGGACAGAATTTGGATGCTTTGCGTCCCGCTGCAAGGTTGTCTTAGCAGGATGTATCGTGCGTCTGCCACATCAGACCAACCCTCCGTGCTGCACAGCGACAGCGAGCGTCGCTTCAAACTCGGGCTCGGAGTTGACGACGAATCCAGAGAAGATGGTGTTCCGAGGACACCAGTCTGCGACCTTCGTGGGCGCGCAGGGTGCCGACGGTGAGGG
>WJSG01016131.1:0-46461 GCA_016618145.1 Sanghuangporus lonicericola | reverse complement strand
CAGAGTGGTACATCAAGAAGTTCATGGACAGGACAATCACTCCCAAGCAGGCATCCAGTCTCCAGGTCTCCCTTCGCAGCAAGGAGATGAGGTCCGTCTCCTCCGCCCTCCTCACTCGCTCCCTCTCACATTCTCTCCACTCAGCTGGTTCCGCCACTTCGTCGAGATCCAGGGAACCTCCGTACTCGGCCAGGCCCTCCAGAGCATCAGCAGGAAGGGCGTGCAGAGGTGCGCTCCAGTCTCCTAATCCCCCGNGAAGGGCGTGCAGAGGTGCGCTCCAGTCTCCTAATCCCCCGCCCACCCTTTGACCTCGCCACAGGCGCAAGGAGGATATCGAGCTCGAGTACGAGGTCGCAAAGTGCCTCAAGCAGATATTGAACCATCAGGTGCGTGCACTCCCAGCATTCCTCCCATGGCCCCGCCGCATCACATCTCTCGCGTCCTCGGCATTCTCGCTCGCTGTCCAACCTGGCATCTCTCCGTATGCGCCCGTCAGTGCTATGACAGCTTTCGCGCGCGCGCTCCCTCTGCTATGCCCGCTTCACTTCTGAACAGCATACGGCGGCTGCCGTCCTTGGGACATACTCCGGATCGCGATCTGGGTCATGGCGGGATGCTGGGCCTACGCTTTCTTGCTCCGACTGACACCGATCCCAGTTCGCGGCCAATGACGCGCTCAGCCACCCGACAATCCTGGCCCAAATAGCGTCCGCTCTCAATACGCCACACCTCCCGACCCGCAAGATTCTCCTTGACCTTCTCTGCTTTCTCGAGTACTATAACGACGGCGCAAATCATCATCTCGTCGTCAGCGCCCTCGAAGCCCTCAGCTCCGCCAACAACGAAGCAGGTAATCCTTATGGCTACTGGTTCAAGTCACTGGAGATCGCCCTCGCCGGACGCGGCAAGATGGGTACCCTCGTCGGTGCAAGCGACGACGTCAAGAGGCATGGCGGGATAGACCCCTCGCTCAATGACTACACGGTATGCATTCTGCATGTCCATAGCTCGCTCTCCTGACGCGTCTGCGTAGCTGTCCAACGTCATATTCATCAATGCCATCATGATCAATATCGACGACTTGGACGTTAGAGTCCATCATAGGTCGCAGATGGAGGCCGCCGGCCTGCAGAGCATCATCGAGCATTGTCGCTCGTTCGGCGTCGCCGTCATCGACAAGCAGCTCCAGATTTTGGAGCAGATGCTCGATGAAGACGAGAGCAAGCTGAAGGAGCGCGTCGACCAGGCAATTCTGAAAGATCTTGCGAATCCGGAGGATGTGTACAACGCCCTTCGCGCCAAGACGGCGGACACCAAGGCGAAGGACCACTTTCTGTCGATCATGCAGCACATGCTGCTTATTCGAGAAGAGGGGCCTGCGCTGGCGCACTACTACCAGCTGATTGATTCTCTCGTCGCGGATGTCGTGCTCGACAAGAAGCTCGTCGGCGCAGAACAGCGGCTAGGGCACTCTGTCGAGCGCATCATCGCGCAGTTCAACGAAGCTGACCGACATCAGTATCTGGAGGACGAGCTCGTCAAGGCGAATGCCGCCGCGCTTCGTTACCGGCTCGAGAAGGAAGCGCTCGAGGATGAGGTTGCGCAGGGTGAGGGCGGTCTCGTCGGGTCGCTCAAGGCGAAGGTCGCACGCCTCGAGGAGAAGCTAGCCATCTCGCGCGAGAACACCCAGAAGCTTCAAGGCCAGATCGAGAATCAGAGAGCTGGCTACGAGGAACAGATTGCGCAGCTCGAGGCGCAGATCATGGAGCTCTTCCGTATGCTCAAGGAGGTCAGCAAGGGCGTTGGCAAGATCATTGACCACGCCAGTGCTGGCGGTATGGACCGCAGGACGCTCATCGACACGCTCGAGAGGCACCTGCAGCGAGACAAGACGATCAGCATCCTGGAGGGTCGGGAGAAGAAGCGTCGGGATGGTGCGCCTGCTGACGGTGCGGACACCGAAGAGACACCGAAGAAGAGCGGCAGTATACGGAGGACTAACCAGCTCCCGTCTACCCGCGGGAAGAAACCGCCGGGACATGTATCGCGCATCTCGGAGGCGCAGAACGGGCGCTCGTCCCAGTTCATGGATGCTGATGATGAAATCGAGCAAGAGCAGTTCCAGCAGCAGATCGCCGAGGGCGCTATGGTTAGTGCACTGTACTGTGCTGCATCGCTTGTACTCAAGTCTGTGGCCAGAACAATGCGCGCGACGGCGCGTCGTCAAGTCCCCGCAGTGCTCGTACGCCTTCACGGCGGAATAAGAACCTGCCCAGGACACCGCTCGGCAGTACGTTGAATGCAGCCAATGCATCAGGGAAAATCTCACTGACATACTATCCAGCTCACTTCATTCCCGATGACGATAGTCGCACTGTATCAATGACGGAGACGGATGACTTTGACGGCGAAAGCTTATTGCGGCGGTCAAATTCAACAGCCTCTTACCCGACGACCGAGGCAACGTCTGTCAGCTCTGGTCTGTCCGTCCATACGGGGAAGGACTCGCCGACGCAGCCTGGTTCGCTCGCCGAGCAGCTGCGCAGACACCTCACCAGGCGAGGTCGTCCACCCTCAGAACCCAGTCCGCTCAACTCGCCTGTTCCGGATCCGGAGGAACCTATGCCTCCACTACCGCCGCCTCCTCCCCCACCACCCTCCGCGGCTGCTCCTCCCCCTCCGCCGCCACCTCCACCTCCACCACCACCGCCTCCACCCCCGCCACCTGGACCCGGTGGCCTGAAGTTTTCCGCACCACCACCGCCGCCGCCACCACCACCACCTCCTCCTCCTGGTGGTGGACCACCCCCTCCACCACCACCGCCGGGTGCACCGATGCCCCCGATGTCCGGCTCAGTGCGGACGTCGTTGCTCGGGTCGAACATCCAGAACCTGCTGTCTGCGCGCAAGGACCTGTCGATCACGCCGAGCACGAAGATGAAGCAACTGCAGTGGGACAAGCTGCCGATGCAGCAGGCGGAGAAGACGGTGTTCAAGGAGCCGTCGCGGGAGGACGAGTGGGTGAAGAAGCTGCAGATGGACGGGGTGTGGATGGAGATGGAGGAGGACTTCAAGGCGAAGCAGCTTGTGATCAACTTGATGGGTGCGTGTTGCGTTTTGCGTTTTGCTGTGTGAGGAGGGACTGACGGCGGGCGCGTGTAGCGAAGCAGAAGCGTGCGGAGCTGAAGAGTGTGCTCGATCCGCAGACGAAGAAGCGAGTCGGTGAGTTTGTGGTTGAGGGAGAGGGAGCGGAGCTGGTCCTGAGCTGTCTGCAGAGATCCTCATCCAGACTGTCAAGAGGCTGCAGCCCGAGGAGCTTGCTCTGCGGATCCGGGACTTCGACCAGGAGGTGTGCACGCAGGGGTTCCTGAGCGAGCTGAAGCCGGTGCTGCCGAATCCAGAGCAGGCAAGTTTGGTTCTCAGGAGTTGCGAGTCGATGCTCATGGGAGTGCGCTAGGTCGGAAAGCTGAATGTGTACCGCAATGCCGACCCGGAAGAGCTCGCCGGGCTCCATCCATCCGACCGGCTGATGGTGCAGCTCATCAAGATCGACCGCTTGGGTCCCCGTATCGAAGGCATGCTGTACAAGTGCGTGTTTGACGAGACGTGGGAATTGCTCGATGATGTGAGTCCTGCTTGCTCGTGGTCGAGTATCGCTCATGAGATGCTTGCAGAGCGCGCGGAAACTGTCGGAGGCGGGCAAGTCGCTGTTGGAGGCGAAGCACTTCAAGGAGTTGTTGAGCGTGAGTAGTGCGTAGCTGTCGCAGAGCGCGTCTGACGAATGGCGTGCACGCAGCTTATCCTGCTCATTGGAAACTACATGAACGGCACCGGTGTCAAGGGAGGTGCGTTTGGGTTCCGTGTCAGCAGTATCAACAAGGTGCGTCTGTGAGTGTGGCTCGGAGTACACGTGTTGACGTCGGTCGCAGCTCGTTGACACGAAGTCACTGCACAACACGACGCTGCTGCACTTCCTCGAGCGTACGGTTGCGAAGCACTTCCCGGACATGGAGGCGTTCCTGGACGAGCTGGCGGCGCCTGCAGAAGCGTACCGAGGTGAGGACGATCGAGGCTGCATGCGCTGAGGGTGTTGACGCGGGCTGGGTGTAGTGAATTTGCTGGACGTGCGCAAGTCGCTGGGCGAGCTGCGGGAGGGCTTGAAGGCGATCCGCAAGGAACTGACGGAGCACTTTTCGGACATGGACATGAACGACAAGTACGGCAAGCAGATGTGGTCGTTCATCGGGAAGGCGACGGGGCAGCTGGAGGACCTTGTGGACGACGTGAACCATGCGGACTCGACGTTTGCGGAGGTGGTGAAGTACTACGGAGAGGACGACAAGAACATGACCTCTGCGGAGTTTTATGGCATCTTCAAGACGTTCGTGACGTCGTACAAGGTGCGTTGGGGAGCTGATGTGTGCTCACGAGTGGCTGACGGGGCGCGCAGAAATGCCGAGCGGACAACATGCAGCTGGCGGAGGAGCGGCAGGCGGTGGAGAAGCGGAGGCAGGCGGCGGAGGACGCGCGGGCGAGGAAACTGAACGCGCAGGACGCCGCGGCGCCGACGGAGGAGGACAACGCGGCGCTGGACAACCTGCTGGAGAAGCTGCGGAACGGGGACAGCGTCGGGCGGAAAGCGCGGCGGACCCGGGCACGGGAGAGGAAGAGCACTGCGCCGACGCCTGCGGTGCCGCTGACGCTGAACACGGAGGTGCTGCTGAGTGCGAACGCGGGGGACACGGCGGACATTGCGCGGGACATGCTGATGCGGCTCAAGTCGGACGGGTTCGAGGCGTTGACGCCGACGACACCGACAGTGGCGAGCATGCGGCGGCCGCGGCGGAAGCGGGACTCGGAGGGGGTGGCGGCGCTGGCGGCGTTGGGGGAGAGCATCTCGCCAGGCGGGCACTCGCGAGAGGACTCGGACTCGTCTGCGGGGACAGCGACCCTCGACGCGATAGACGAGCGCGAGTAGTGTTGTATACCCTCTGTAGCCTTGTATAGCGTACTTACTTAGTGACACGTCGACTTTCCTGATTTGGGACACGCGATGTTTGGGCGTGTTTGGCATGCCAGCTCAGTCCGCGTCCGCTCCTGCTGCTCTCTGCACCTCTCTCCCTGTCCCCTCGCTGACCCCCGCCGCTCGTTCACGATGAGCGGATGTACGTCCCTCGCTGCTCTCCGCGGCCTGCGCTGACCACTCCCTTGCAGTCCGGTTTCTCAATCTCGTCCGTCCGTTCCTGCCCATCCTCCCCGAGGTTTCGTCCCCAGACCGCAAAGTACGTCCCTCCCCCGCACATCGTTCGCCGTCCTCACACTCCCCGCACAGGTCCCCTTCAATCAAAAGGTGCTATGGACCGCCGTCACCCTCCTCATCTTCCTCGTCTGCTCTCAGGTCCCCCTCTACGGCATCATGTCCTCCGACTCCGCTGATCCCCTCTACTGGATGCGTGTCATCCTCGCCTCAAACCGCGGCACCCTCATGGAGCTCGGGATTACCCCCATCGTTACCTCCGGCATGATCATCCAGCTTCTCGCGGGCGCGAACTTGATCGAGGTCGACTTTTCCCTCAAGGAAGATCGCGCGCTCTTCAGTGGGGCACAGAAACGTGAGTCCGTTTCCTTTCGCCTTGCGCGAGCGAGATGCGACTTGCTCCATCGAGCGGCTTCTGTGCCGCGTACGTGGCATCCCGTTACGCGCCGCGCACGCTCGTGTGACGACGCGCCCCCTCTTCCGCACACTCGCTGACATCTCTGCAGTCTTCGCTCTCGTCCTCGCCCTCGGTCACGCTACCGTCTACGTCCTCACAGGCATGTATGGCCAGCCTAGTGACCTCGGTGCCGGCATCTGCTTGCTGCTCATCATCCAGCTCGTTGTCGCCTCCCTCATCGTCATCCTCCTTGACGAGCTCCTCCAGAAGGGCTACGGCCTCGGCTCCGGCATCTCCCTCTTCATCGCAACCAACATCTGCGAGTCCATCGTCTGGAAAGCCTTCTCTCCCACGACCGTCAACACCGGCCGCGGCCCCGAGTTCGAGGGCGCCGTCGTCTCCCTCTTCCACCTCCTCTTCACCTGGAACGACAAGGGCCGCGCCCTCCGTGAGGCCTTCTGGCGCGAGCGACTCCCCAACATCATGAACCTCATCGCCACTGTCGTCGTCTTCGCAGTCGTCATCTACCTCCAGGGCTTCCGCATCGAAATCCCCGTCAAGAGCAACCGCTTCCGCGGCCAGCGCGGGAGCTACCCCGTCAAGCTCTTCTACACGTCCAACATGCCCATCATGCTGGAGAGCGCGCTGACCAGCAACGTCTTCATCATCTCCCAGATGTTGGCCAACCGCTTCCCCAACAACTTCCTCGTCCGCCTCCTCGGTGTCTGGGAGCCCCTCGAGGACTCGCCCCAGCTCGCCGCGGTCTCGGGTATCGCGTACTACATGTCGCCCCCGCACACGCTCAAGTCTGTGCTGCTCGACCCCGTACATACGCTCATCTACGTCGCGTTCACCGTCACTGCGTGCGCAATCTTCTCCAAGACCTGGATCGAGGTGTCGGGCAGCGGCCCGCGTGATATCGCGAAGCAGCTGAAAGATCAGCAGATGGTGCGTCTCCGCCTCAATACCTGCTCCTCGGCTCGCTCCTGACGCGTCCTCACACAGGTCATGGCTGGCCACCGCGAGGGCTCGATGTACAAGGAGCTCAAGCGCGTCGTCCCGACCGCCGCAGCGCTCGGCGGCGCCCTCCTCGGTCTCCTTTCCGTCGTTGCGGATCTGATGGGCGCGATCGGCAGCGGGACTGGTATCCTCATGGCGGTCACGATCATCTATGGCTGTGAGTGTCGCGTCTTTCCTCCGCTCGCACTCGACGCTGACGCCTCGCTTCGCAGACTGGGAGATCGGCATGCGCGAGTCGGGCGGGCCCGAGATGGCGGCGCTGGGCGAGCTCTTCTAAGGGCGTCGTGTATGTGCGCGCGCGGTCCTGAAGACTTCGAGCTGAGCTTCGACTGGGAGCTGGCAAAGGGAAGGCGCCCTTGGGCGAGGGGCGTGATGACGACGATGTCAAAGTTATGTTACCGGTTTGTACCGATGCTTTTGCAGTAATTTAATCGGGTGGGTCAGATCGTGTGGTGTGCGTCTGGCGGGTGCCGGTGAGTGGCCACGTCGAGCTGAATACTCGGTACTGCTCGTTGCTCCGCAATCCTTGCAGCTTCAGATGCCTTTTTCTTCTGTGATTGCTCTCTGTCGGTCTGTGCGGCCATTTGTGGTCTGTTGTGGTTTCTGGACCTCGGCGACATGAATACTTATTGGTCAAGTGTTAATTGTTGGGGGTCATTGAGCATGCAGGCTCCTTCCCACCCAGCCACTGTTTGAATTGACTTTGAGGGGCGATATCTCGCACGATGGTATAGAATCACCCAGGATAAATCACCAGTCATTGCAATTGCTGCTCTGTTGTGGTTTTGGAGCTACTGTCAAGTGACAGCACACTGTTGCTGTTGAAGTATCCATTACTTCCCTGTGCCACAACTGTGCCATCTCTGTCTGCATGACCTACCCCCAAGCCATTACATCAGCACTGAAAGCCTTGAAACCATCAGAGTGATTTACAAGGAGTCAGCCAGATGATCATCTGCTTGACATACTTACCAAAGTAACTCTTTGTGGTTCAAAGCAAAATTTGCAAGACCAATGTGGAGCCAATCAGAGATATTGGTGCTGAGGCCATTGCAGGAACAGTAGTAGACTATCCAGTGCTGCCAGTGCTTGAGAATATTGAGTGCAGAATCTGCAGATGGCCTTGTTGACAAAGACTTGGTTATTGGCATGAACACCAGTGTATCAAACATCCATCCACCAAAAGTATTTGGAGTTGCATTTGGGTCAGCCGAGTTGTGGGGGGGGGGGCAATGGCATATTTTATACTGTACCATTGCAATCTGTTTGACCAAGGGTGTGACCCATGACAGGCTGGCCCGGGTTTCAGTTTGACCATTCAAATCATCAACCAACCAGATGACTCTGTTTGACCAAGAATGTGATCCATGACAGGCTGGCCCGGTTTTCAGTTTGACCATTCAAATAATCAACCAACCAGATGACTGTGACATTGAGTTAGATTTTGACCAAAGTAGGACATAAGGCAGCATGCCCTGAAGGTGTTGTGTGCCTGGACAAGATTATTGTCCATTCTTCCAGTAACAAGTAACAGGAGGTGTAAGCCACTGGTTGTGCTTATGCACACACTTTCATGTATACATATTATGCATTGTTTGTTTCATTGGTGCATGCACATATTGCTTCTGTGAACCTCATAATGTTCCCCTTCTATGTTTGGACACTGTCAGGTTTGTATCTCTGTTCCCTCTGTCCTTATCTATACCTTATATTTGGACACTACTGTACCATTTTACCCAATTTGTTTTCAAGTCACAGGGTTCTTTAAATGGCAGATTCTTTATGTATGTCACAGGTCACCAGCCAGGATGGCAAATTGGGCTCCAGATGCTCATGGATGCTTATGGGCAGTGCACTGACACATGCACCATATCTGGTAATTTTGTGGTACATTTGCCACTTGTCACTGACACCATTGGCGAATTGAGTGAAAAGGTACAGTATTAGACTTTGTTTGTTTCTGTTTACATGCTGAGTGTTCCCAGCGCACACCAGGTTTCCAAGACACCTTTGGGCTGTATGAGTGGCTGGTAATGCTGCAAAGGTGCCACATCACACCTTCAACACATCAGTGCTGAATGTTTGCTGTGTTGTAATCCTACATTGGTATGATCTGTCACATATACATATCTTGATGACATCATTGTCTGGTCGCAGACATTAGACACTAATTGCAGTTGGTTTTGAACCAGACTGCATCTATGGATCTCTAAACCAGGTGGGGCCTGGCACGTCATTGTTGTTTAATCCCAATGCTCAGACGCCCGGGCCTGTCTCAGGCTTTGAGTCAAGTCGCATGGCAACACTTCCACCATCCTGTTCCACAGCATGGTGAGACCAGTTTGTCTTGCCGTTATCTCTTCTCAATAACCATGGTTCCACTCTCTCTTGAACTTCTGCACGGATGGACTTGGGTTTATGACCCAAAGACCAATAAGACTTGTTATGTTAGTTTCAATGTTGTGTTAGATTGACCGTAACCGCAAGCCTCCCGTTGCGACCTGGGACATGCCTAAACCACAGAGCCCATCACCGACCACTGACTGTGCTGATCCTGCACCTGAAACAGAGCACAAAGGTTCCCCCTCTGCGGACAAGTCTCAGCCTGTTCAGGGTGCTCAGCCTGGCCCTGTCCCAGCGGCATGTGCTCAGACTTGTACAGAGTTCCACGCTCGAGCTGCAGCAAATGGCTGCCACTGCCGCTGAGGTCAACCCCTTCCTGGCAGGGTGCGAAACACAGACTGGAAGTGGCAGGAAGTCGCCGACAATTTGCACGGCCAGGGCTTGTGTCTCGAGTCAAGCAAGGACACGATCAAGCACAAGGTCAACACGTTGATTAAATATCACGAGGTGCGCGTCATGGTCGCTTATTACTGCGGTTTGCTGACATCCCTTATAGAACCACAACCCACACAGTCATATTGCAAAGAGCCTCACTTCCTCACCTTCCATTGCTGCTACTATGCCTGCAAAGCTCAACAAGCTCACGCATGCCACTGACAATGCCAAGAAGGTTGCACATGATAAGAAGGACAGTGTGCGAAAGGTATGACTCATGATATCAATCCGCGCTAGTTCCCAGCTCATGAACCCGTAAATGGATCATCAGCATGAAGAGAAGAAGAAGGCGGATGGTGTGCACATCCGGGAGATGGCAGGGCGGACAATCAGGCCCAGGCCCAGGCCCAAGCTGCACAGCAACAGCCTTTCCAGTGATGGCAATGTCTCTGGTGCAGTCACTGACCACGATACTGGCAGCGACACTGCCTCCGAGAAAGAGAACATTGACTCAGAGGAAGGTCTCCCACACAAGCGTAAGCAGCACAGTAGTGGACTGTTGGCCTGGCCCAGAGTACGGCAATATGAGGCAGGAACTGAGGCCATATGCAGGGTCACCATATAATTGAAAATACCAATGCTCAAGGGGGGTTCCGTCATCTGCATCGACGTGGACAGCATACTTAGCACAGTCCTTCAAAAGACCTGACTCCTCAAGCAGAAACGGGTCCGTATTGCGACCCTCCCATGGTCCAAAGAGATGTGCAAGCATACCACTTGGGATCATCACGGCTTGGTATTTGAGCGCATGATGCTTCTTGTATCCATTATAAGCCACATGCTAACCCCATGTAGGGCAGGAGATGCAGCAAATGGTGCAGTCAATAAAGCCCAATATGGTTGACATTGGTGCACCAGCACGTTGGATTGCTGCAGCATACTCCGAGAGCTTTTGCGGACATAGGAGATGGTTGTGGTCGAAGGTCAGGTGGGCCAATGTATCATACAGAGCACAAAGTGTGTCATTGATGATCTCTGAGAGTGCAGACTCACTGCAGTCCTACTCCTTGACAAGGTCAAAGAGATCACTGGGGTGCGCGAGCCGTGCACATGTGAGGGCAAGGGCCCCAAGAGCCATGGTACAGTAGCGTGACCATGTAACAATTACTGGTGCAAGGCGGAGGACACCTGACAACTCGACGAGCTCATCCGCCGAGAAGCTGGACCGTCGATGTCGGATGAGGAGATGAATGAAGCGCTGATGGGAAAAACTCACCGGAAACACCATAAGCAATCCCCCTTCCTCAGTCCTCTCAAGTACTCCTCTGTAATCTTTTATATCCCCTGCGCAGGGCACACTGCTTCCTGCTCTGCACAAATTTGCTGTGATCGTCCTGTGACAAAGGCTGAGACAGCCATAACAAATCTGTCTGTGCTGTCATCTTTGGTGACCCTTGAATTGCTGAAGCTCTCGAGGATGGAGGGAATAAGGTTGAAAGCGGGTGCAGACAGCACGGTTAAAGTGGGCAGTAGCTTCAAGAGGTTGCTTGACATCACAGAATCCATGGGTCAAAGCTTAGTGCTTAGGAAAGATATATCGAAAGATGGCCTCGTATTCCACCGATGACCGTTGACAGCTGCCCATTTGCCATCGTGCTCCACACAAACTTTATAACACTCCTGCTTATTCACAGATTACTTCTCTGGTTCTGAACCCATTGCAAATAGTGTCTATTGAAGGAACAGGAACATAATGTATGCCTCATCTTGGCTATATTCTGTAAGGCCTCCTGAGTTGATGGTCATCACAACTCCATGGCTGGGGTTCAACCTGACCCAGTCAAGATTGATAAATCTTGAACTGGCATACATTGTGCAATGTACACTCATACCTGAGACTTGTCAGATAAGTTGTGAGCCTCCTACCCAAACTGGCTAAGTACACAGCTGTTCTGACACCACTAACCACAAAAGTTGTGGAACTCAACTTTTCTGCCTGGTCAGCAGAAACCAATTGGAATTCAATGCAATCAAACAGCTTATAATGAACTTGGAGTGTCTGACAGTCATTAACCATGATGTCCTCAAAAAGAATTATATACTGTAGAGATCAGACTGTAGCAGCGGGTTCCAGGGTGTGACACCCGCTGATAGGGTCTGACATAGTGGTGGTGGACCCAAGGAGGTGTAACATGGCCACCGTAGGCGGCACAAATTGCCACATTTGAGCCTCTAAACACCCAAAAATGGGCCACTTGAGGCTGCCACATGTGGTGGCGGGCCTGGTGACCTGTGACCAAGGGACAAATAGCGGTGTGGCAACGGGCCTTGTGACATGTGGTGTGC
The DNA here is from genome assembly GCA_016618145.1 of Sanghuangporus lonicericola. NCBI lineage: Eukaryota > Fungi > Basidiomycota > Agaricomycetes > Hymenochaetales > Hymenochaetaceae > Sanghuangporus > Sanghuangporus lonicericola. Next base: position 34,663 of record WJSG01016131.1, on the reverse strand, counting down.
TGCTACGGTCTGATCTCTACAGTATATGTCTCTTGCAATGCTAGCAATATCCACACTGGTGCAATGCTCTTGTTCCACCCTACCCTTAGGACTGCTCATCCAGTCATCTTCAACTCTACACAGTTCAAAGGTGCAGAGCTCAACTATCTCATACATGAGAAAGAGCTTCTGGCAATAGTACAGCTCTGAAGAATTGGAGGGTAAAGCTGCTTGGTGTGCCCTTCACTGTCTATACAGGCCACTGTACTCTAAAGAATTTTTACAAGCAGAAAGACCTTAGCCATTGTCAAGCACACTGGCAAGAATTTTATGCATAGTTTGACTTCCCTATGAAGTACATATAGGGGGAGAAGAACATTCTGGCCAATGTTCTGTTACAGACAGATCTTGACATCATCAATCCAAACACCTGTTCTGCAGTTTGTGACACGACCTGCACCCTTGTCGTCATATCCATTTATGTGACCCATCTTCACAATGGCTGACTTTCATCAAGAACAGATACACACACAATAAACACTGTCTCAAACTTCGGACAGCATGGGTACATGAGCAGACAGGCTGCTCTGCATCAGAGATTCAGAAAACATTCAGTCATATCCCACATACCAGATGTGCACAAAGGCATCTTCCATTGCATGCATGACACTCTCGGACGTTCTGGCTTCCACAAGTCTTACTCCAACCTGTGTGACATATACTAATGGCTGAAGATGAGGAAGGAACTATGAGCAAGTCCAGGTATCAGGCCCTTTGAAAGGTGACTAAACTGTGCTATTTTTTGGTGACTTGACCAAAGCATCAGTCATTCTAGGACTGGACTCAAGTGCATTCCAGTTTCAGTTACGACTGGTCTTACCTGCTCTTCAGTCACGACCAATTATGACTGGTATTCAACTGCTTATGTTCAGTACGACTCACCTGTGGCTTCCACACTTGTTAACAAATATCCTACAATCTAGTAGGGCACAGGAATGTTACCTTTGTGGCCGCTTGGAGAGTGACCTACAGATAAGGCTGAGCATAGTTTACCTACAGATTGACCTAGATCTGTTTGACAGGTACGGGTAACTTCGGATGTGAGACATAGACCTGCACTGACCTGAGCCTGTTTGACCTAAATCCCATCTGGATCTGGATCTACAGGTCAGGTCATAAGCATGCAAGAAATCTTTCATACCACAAATGGGCTCAATTGAGTGGCAGTGGTGTAGTAGTACCACTGATGTGTCTGTGAAACCCTCAGCCAAACTAAAGGTTTCATCCCACACCAGGGCCCAGAACTCAGTTGTCCCATTTACTGCTAGGGGGGTTTTGATGGGTATGGCTGGTCAAACCATGCCCAAGGAGTCTCCATAGCACATGGTTGCACCCAAAAGCTCTGGAACCCGATGTTGGTGCTTGACATGAGGAGTTTGAAGTCCTTATATATGGTATATCCATGGCAAAAACTACTAGTACAATTATGTTATAGCATACCTGGTCACACTTGCAGCAACTTGCCTAATGAGCCCTTGGGATGAAAGTGGTCAAAGGTCCATACACTTCACAACAAAACAAAAGAAATGGGCTCAATAAAACAAAGGGATTATTTCTGGTGTAGGTTAGCTGTGATCTGAATGATTTCCTAGATGCTTGACCTAGACCCATTACCTATACCTAGATGACCTGGACCTGTAGATCACAAATTTAGGGATATATAGGTATATTTATAAGCAGACATGAATCTATGTGCAGCCTTACATACAAACCCTGTTTGTAGAGCAGTACTTGTAGCACTGTATTTCCACTTGTAGTGACCTTTTGCACAGGGGGCATCTGTCCATATTTCTAGGGTAAACATGGAGAGTATATGCTGGAAATAGTTATGTTTTTTTGCAAAATGTGGATATGAGAAACATACAGATTTTATGTTGGACAATATGAAATATATGTGCACTATATTCTACTACTATTTATGTGGTGAGTGTTACATTCCATGCCCACAAGGCACCAACTCCGGTCTGGACCCACTCCGGACTCCGCAACTCCGGTTTGTTCTTACATGTGTTTCTATTGTTGATCACTTCACCCCTTACCGTCTTCTTACTTGACCCGGACTCCGGACCCATCTGCTTCCACTTGTATCCACCACCGTGCTCTGACTCTGCCTGGTTCCATTTATTTGATCATCCTCAATTGTATCCGCTTCCTATTTGATCTTACTATACCTTGTATTGGACGATCATCTGCTTCTGCCTGACTCCGGCCTCATACCTCCTTTACTTATGTCTTGGCTACTCCTCTCCAGACTTTCGGACTTGACTAAAGACCTCCATGTAGCCACACTTAGACTTCAGTTCTGATGTCTTGTTACACTCCCCGGTACGACTTTGAGCTCAATCTGTTACGAACAGCCTCCCCGGTACTATTCATTCTCTTTCCCAGTCATCCTATTGTTCGATCACCATGATTCCCATGGTCTCTCTCACGTTATTGTCTTCATCCATGATGTCTCTCACGCTATTGTCTTCTGACGCTGTTGTTCCCTCATGTATATAAGACCACCAGCGCTACCTGGGGACCCTCAGTTTCAACCTCTTGTCCCCAGGTAAGCCAAGCTGTACTTCGCTCTGTAGATACCTCTTTCAATACATCTTGTCGTCGAGCATTGCTCCGCTCTCGCTGCACAAGTGCTTGTCGACGCCCCTGCTCATCTCGTGAGTCTTCCCTGATCTCCCTCGACGATCAGTCGTGACATTAGGTCGAAACTTCAACACAAGCACTGGCATATTCCCCCCCTTTTTCCCCCACCACTGTGCAGTACGACTTTGAGTCCACTGGCAGGCAAAGGTCAGGTGAACTTGTGTTCTACCTGACACTGACCTCTGCACACTGGACAGGGACCCACCCCCATTACGTTGCCCTCAGCTGTACCACGCCTTCCACGCGACTTGGTATATCTGCGAACAACAGCTGTGCCCCAACCGGCATCTCTCTGCTGAAGCCTGGGAGTGGCGAAGTCTTGCACCCCTCATCTGCACCAACCCAGAACAGGAGGCTCTTATCCGAAGGCAACTAGATTGACCGATTGCCACTACTACTGCTAGTGGGCGCCCTCTACGTGAGGCAGTCCGCCTTTCATCCAGCAGACCCGGTACTCGCCCACCTAGCCGTCTCCCTAGCCGCACCAACACACCCCCCACTGAGTCTCCACACGGTGGATCCCGAATCCCTCTCCCCACCATGCTTGTTCTTGCCAGCGAGCACCTGCAATGTTGAGCATCAGGATCCTTTAGTCCAGTTGCCACCACCTCGGCACTACCCCCTCAGTCCCAGCCAGAGGGACAACAACCTGACATCGTCCTAAACTCCCCGCCTCAGACTTCCCCACCACCTCTTCCTCCACGTAATCCTTCGCGGACAACTACCCCTAGTGCTCCATTGCAAGGCTCCTCGCACCCCACCCCACCACTGCCCACCACCCCCACTCTCCCTACCATGACAACTCAGGCTCCTTTTGACGTCACCAAGCTCCTGCCAGCTCTACTGCCTCGAGAGTACGATGGCAAAAATGCTCAGGAAGGCCTCACCTTCATCAGCAGTGCCACAGCCTATCACAGAGTTGCCACCACGGCGGGAGTAGATGCAAACCTGATCTGGATGGTCATCTTGAACTGCCTCACAGGCGATGCCGCAAGCTGGGCCAGGCCACACATCATCACAGCAGCCACAACAACTCCTTGGCCAGATGTCGCTGCATTCGAAGATGCATTCAAGGCCCACTTCTGCGCCATAGACGACAAGGAGGCAGCCACTGCTGAGCTGGTCAAGCTTTGCAAGGCTTCGCACAAACTTGGCACGGTCAAGGAGTACACCACTGAGTTCAACGCGGTGGGTGCTAGGACTGGGTTCTCCATTGACGACAAGCACGAGCGCTACCATGAAGGACTCCCCTACTGCATCAAGGATGAGTTTGCCACCACTGCTCACGACATCTCTACCCTTGTGAAGATGCAGACGGTTGCCTTGCAGATGGACCAGCACCTGGTACGGTGGTCAGAAGAGTGACCTCACACTGGGAAGTTCCCAAAACGCGGCGAGAAGGTAGCTGCAAATAAGGAACGTCCTCCTACCTCCGGTCCCTCCGGTCCCACCGGTTGCTTCATCTGCGGATGAAACAGTCACAGGGCTGCCCAATGCCCGGAGAGGAAAGGCGGTCAATGCGCCGCAGCCTCCTCGTCATCCTCCATGATGTCGGATGAGGTGGTCACCCTTCAGTTGCAGCTCAAGGCGCTGGAGGAGCACATTGCCACGCTGACAACGATGAAGGAAAAGGAGGGTTTTTGATCCGAGCTGTGCTAGATGCCGCGTGTGCACGCTCATGTACCAATAGTCGCTATGCTGTACTAGAATCGTCGTTTATTTATGAGCTCAATCATGATGGACAACACTTCCACATCCCAGTACGACTGAGCGGCAAGCGGTGAGAGAAGGATGTGGTGGCAATGGTTGACAGTGGGGCCACTACAAAGTTTTTGCATCGACGGTTTGTGGAGGATAACCGTGTTGCTACGCGGAAGCTAGCATCCCCCATCCGTTTATACAACATCGACGGTACAGAGAACCATGATGGCACAATTGCAGAGGTAGCCGTGCTAGGGATGACGATTGGGAACCACCAGGAGCAGGTGGTGTTTATGGTGACAGACATAGGTGACAAGGATGTGATCATTGGCCTTGACTGGCTGCACGAACACAATCCGGAGATTGACTGGGAACATGGCTCACTGCGCCTATCCCGCTGCCCTTCAACATGCCATGCTAGTAAGAAGGCACCGGAACCTGCTGCAACTGTGATGCGTGATACGGAGGTCAGGCTCACGGCACGTTCACATTCAGATCGGGTCCGGAAGGCCAAGAAGATTGGCAGGGTGTGCGCAGCGGTGATGGTCGAAGAGGTGGAGGATGTTGATGAGCCACCATTGCTGAACGAGGAGGAGTGGGATGAATCTGAGCAAATCCTTCTGGATGCCTGGATGGAGGGGTGCAGCCTACAAGCTGCTCCTCAACTCTTTGTCTCTGCGGGCCATACCTAATCCCAGGAGCTCGCAGAACAGGAGTACCAGAAACGGGGGCCAGCTTGTCCTGTCAAACAACTGGTGCCGGAACACTACCATGAGTACCTTACTGTGTTTTCAAAGGAGGCGTCAGAACGGTTGCCCAACCATCGCCCCTATGATCACACTATTGAGCTGGTTCCCAATGCCAAGATGTTCCACTCCAAGGTGTACCCTCTGTCTCCGAACGAGCAGGTCGAGCTTGATAAGTTTCTTGAAGAAAACCTGGCCAAGGGTTACATTCGTGAGTCGAAGTCACCAATGTCCTCTCCCTTCTTCTTCGTCAAAAAGAAGGATGGCAGTCTTCGCCCTGTGCAGGACTATCGGAGACTGAATGACATCACCATTAAGAACCGTTACCTGCTGTCGCTGGTTTCGGAACTGATGGATTGACTCAAGAAGGCCAAGTACTTCACGAAGCTCGACATTCGCTGGGGGTACAACAACATTTGCATAAAGACAGGTGACGAGTAGAAAGTGGCCTTCGTGACCAACCGGAGACTCTATGAGCCCACAGTCATGTTTTTTGGTCTGGCCAACACCCCCAGCACCTTCTCTGCATTCATGAACGACATCTTCAAGGACCTCATTGTTCTCGGCAAGGTCACCGTCTATCTCGACGACATCCTCATCTTTACGAATGACCTTGCTGAACATTGTACCCTTGTCCGAGAGGTCCTGAAGCATCTGAAGGAACACGACCTGTTCTGTAAACCAGAGAACTGCAAATTCGAGCAGACCAAAGCGGAGTACCTCGGGGTGTTCGTGTCCAAGGACCAGGTCGAGATGGACCCAGTAAAGGTCAAGGGCATCGCAGACTGGCCAATCCTCCGCAACGTGTCAGACATCAGGAAGTTTTGTGGCTTTGTGAACTTCTATTGTCACTTCATCCGGAACTTCAGTGCCATCTGCAAGCCTATAGACAGGCTGACCGGCAACGTCCCTTGGCAATGGGGAGAGGAGGAGCAACGGGCATTCAATGAGCTGAAGCAGTGCTTTCTGATGAGTCCCATACTCCGAATCTATGACCCGGACCGTCCCACACGAGTGGAAGTTGATGCCTCTGGGTTCGCCACAGGAGTGGTGCTGTCGCAGGAGGGGGAGGATGGGAAGTGGCACCCAATCGCCTTCCACTCTGAATCTATGAATGATGCTGAGCACAACTACGAGATCTATGACAAAGAAATGCTCGCAATCATTCGTGCCCTCCAGGCGTGGCACCACTACCTCGAAGGACTGCCCAGTACATTCGGGTTTTAGTCAGATCACAAGAATCTTGAATATTGGCGCACAGCGTAGAACCTCACCAAACGGCAGGCTCAATGGGCTCTCTACCTCTCCTGCTTTGACTTTGTCATCACACACAAACCGGGCACATCCAACGGTCGAGCAGATGCACTATCCCGTTGCCCTGACCACCAGCAAGATGATGCAGATGACAACCAAGGTCGCACGGTGCTACAGCCTAGTCACTTCCGCTCTCTGGCTGCTAGACGTGGACACCTGGCTCTTGTACCGGAGAAGTCGCTTCTGCGTCGGATTCAGGAGTGTGGAGAGTTGAGACCGTGAGCAAGAAGTGGCAGAGGCGCTGCACAAGGTGGAACAACTCGGGCAAGCACGGCTGCAGAATGATCTGGTGGACTGGAATGTTGACCAAGGTCTTCTCCTCTATTGAGGCAAGGTCTACATTCCAATGATCGCGCACTACGGGCAGATATTGTTTGCCTGCACCACGACCTGCCACCCGCTGGGCACCCAGGCCAGTGGAAGACCATTGAGCTAGTGAGCTGCAACTACTGGTGGCCGGGTATGACACAGTTCATTAAAAACTATGTCGAGACCTGTGACACCTGTCGAAGAGGCAGGCCAATCCACGGCAAATGGCACGGTCAGCTGCAGCTGAACGAGATCCCAGATGGCCCCAGTCAGGTTGTGACCTGTGACTTCATCACCGGCCTACCAGAGGTTGATGGATACAATGCACTGCAGCTCATTGCAGACCGGCATGCAAAGCTAGTGCATCTCATTCCATGTCGAGACAAGATCAATGCTGAAGGTGCGGCGAACAACTTCATACGGGAGTATTTCCGCCTCCATGGACTGCCACGGAAGATCATCTCTGATTGTGGTCCCCAGTTTGCCAGCAAGCTCTTCCATGCCATTCTTAAGTGTCTTGGCATTGAGAGTGCACTGTCCACCGCATACCACCCCCAGACCGACGGACAGTCAGAGAGATGGAACCAGGAGGTGAAAGCCGATTTGCGGATGTTCTGTTCATGCCGCCGAGATGACTGGGTGCAGTGGTTGCCCATTGCAGAGTTTGCATTTAACTCTCATGTCCACTCCTCTACGGGGTATTCACCCTTCTACCTGCTCCATGGGTTCGAGCCACAGTTCCACATCCCAATGCTACCCACAGAGGTTCCTGCAGCAGACAGTCGTTGCGAGGAACTATGACGGGCCCGAGAGGATGCAACTGCAGCTTTGATGCTCACTGCGGAACGCATGAAGGCACACTTTGACCAACATGCTCGAGACACTCCAGTCTTTGAGCCAGGTCAGAAGGTGTGGCTGGACACTCGCAACCTGCGAGTCACAAAGATGCCTCGGAAGTTGGTGGACAGGTATGCAGGGCCCTATCCAGTGGTACACCGAGTTGGCAACCTTGCCTATGAACTCTGTCTACCAAAAGATCTACCCATCCATCCAGTCTTCCATGTGTCGCTGCTACTGCCGCACAAGCACAGCTCCCTACCAGGCCGGCACCCACCAGAGCCTGCACCGATTGAAGTCGAAGGAGAAGAGGAGTACGAAGTTGAGCGGGTGCTGGAGTCTCGCTGCTACGGACGAGGAAGGAAGCTCCAGTACCTCGTACAATGGAAGGAATGGGGCCCCAAACACGACAGCTGGGAGCCTGCAGAAAACCTGACCCATGCGCCACAGCAAGTTATGGAATTCTATGCGCAACACCCAACATTCCACCATTAGGTTGTGCGGACACGACCCTTGGGAGGGGGGTACTGTTACGAACAGCCTCCCCGGTACTATTCATTCTCTTTCCCAGTCATCCTATTGTTCGATCACCATGATTCCCATGGTCTCTCTCACGTTATTGTCTTCATCCATGATGTCTCTCACGCTATTGTCTTCTGACGCTGTTGTTCCCTCATGTATATAAGACCACCAGCGCTACCTGGGGATCCTCAGTTTCAACCTCTTGTCCCCAGGTAAGCCAAGCTGAACTTCACTTTGTAGATACCTCTCTCAATACATCTTGTTCCCAGCCCTGAGTGTCGAGCATTGCTCCGCTCTCACTGCACAAGTGCTCGTCGACCCCCCTGCTCGTCTTGTGAGTCTTCCCTGATCTCCCTTGCCAATCAGTCGTAACACAATCTACTCTGTTTGCCCTTCTCTCATAGTCCAATCCTTCCGACCAGACTTCTGACCTCTGACCTCTGACATCTGACCTCCAACTCTGACTTCTGCTTGACTTCTTCTCTCTGGCTTGACTTCTCTCTTGCTTGGTATTATCTCTTGCTTATCGTCTTACTCATTGCTTGCTCTGGTATAAACTCCGGATCTCTTGTCTGTCCTAAATTGAAGACCTTCGTGGATCCTCAAGGCATTATTCAATAGCTTCACTGAAGTCTTTATTCCCCGCGCACATTGTTCCGGACTTTGTAACGTCCAGACTTTCACCGGACTTCGTCCCGGCGTGCACGGTCTTAACAGTGAGTATACAAGGACTATGCTGTCATGTTTAAACTATATGCTTGCTTGGTGTACATCTTGGCATTCTGTTGTACATAAGTGATACTGCAGATATTGAAACATTGGGGCAATATAATATGGAATTTCTGGCACATACATACCATAGCCTGGTCTTGTGTTCCCCCTACATTTGTTCTGTCAACATGCTGAGGACAATCAAGATAACCACAACATGTTTGTGCATTCATGAATACTTGAAAGACATCTCTCATGTTGCAGGCATGTTCCCAGCAGAAATTATAGCGCCAATGGAGCACAAACATTCACAAGGTCATTTGCACTTCTACTCCATACTTGCCTCAGAGTGGGCCATTACTGGCAAAGTACAATTGATGGGGTTTTTGTATGGCCCAAAGCCTGTAATATTTGAATTATTCAGGCAGTGTGGATGGCACATACAGCTTATGCAACTTTTCAGTTTGCACAAAACTGCAAAATATGTTGGGATGATGATACTGAAGAGTGACCTCATTTTCAAGGTAAAAGTGTCAATACAAAGGTTTCTGAATGATTGCGAATGATTGACAGGGCATGATAGATTGGAACATAGCCTGTATTTGGCTGTATATTATATTCATATATACAGCCTTCGTAGTATGACTCAGTATGAGTCAATTATAATACAGAACTTCTACTAGTAAATAATCACAATGTGTATCATTGCATAGTATTACTGTTCTGTTGAACTTGTAGATGGTGCTTAGTTGTGTCATATTAAGGGCTTAAATATGCGTATGTAAGCACATCAATGGATGTGTGCCCAGCTGGACACAATCCTAATTGTGTATAGCTAAGCATGCACCCATCAATAGTGCACAGCCAATGACAACACTGCCCATAAACTAGAGTCTGTCATCTGTAAGTATGACATGCAATCCATCATGTTTCCATGATTAGTATATTATAAAATGATGCTCTACCAACTATAGGATGCTAGTAAGTACTGTTAATCTTATTCATAACGAAGTTTGTAATCAATCTACTGAGCCATGTTAGTAGAGGTGGATGACTTCCCGTAAGAATTTACAGACATTGGAGTGTCTGTAAATTGATTGATCGGAGTTTGAAAATGTTTAGAGTCAATTTGGCCGTATCCATAAGGATTGCGAACATGATGTTAGGCCATCCATAGATTACATCACTCACATGCGACCTTGCCGGCCTCTGCCCATGCTCATACTTGCCTTCTCTTCTGCCGTCGTTCCTGGCACCATGCCTCACGCATTGAATTATGACAACACTTTTGAGGAGGAGCAAGAGGAGTACAAGAGAATTGCACTTGCAGGCCTCGCGGTGGCTGTGGCATGCGTCAAAGAAGCACACATAACACGTGCTGAGTGCTGTCAGCCCAGCAGACGCTACGTCCACCATCCTCAAATCATGCTACACCCGTGTGGGGACACACCATGGCAAGTCCTGTACGAAAGCCGCGACAACTGCACCTACATTACGACAATGGGCATAAATGTCGAAACTTTTCAATACATTCTCAATCCCATCCCCCATCCTGACGCCAACCCTGGTGGACTCACTCACCTTGAATGTTGTTTCTTGGGTGCTGCAGGAGCCCTGGGCCTCATTTATCACTACCTTTCCTCAGCCATGCCCGACACCACCCTTCAGCAGATCTTTGCCCTTGTGCCCTTGACTGTGAGCCGCTACTGCTCATGGGCACTCAAGATCCTCCTGAAGATGCTTCAATGCATTCTATCTGGCTGCATCACCTGGTGGGCAGACAAGGAGGAGTGTGCAGAGGATAGTGCACTCATTTGTGCCCAGCATCCGCTGCTGTCTGGAGCTACCAGGAGCGTGGACGGACTCAATATCATTACAGCTGAGTCTGATGATCCCAATGTCGAGAATGCATCATACAATGTATGGTTGCATGACCACTATACCAGCTGTGTCATTGTCTTCTCGCCCCGAGGTGTGTCTATTAATCTGCAATGATCTGCAAGTTATCTATAATTGGCATTAGGAATGATCAAGGAAGCGGTGATCAATGCTCCAGGAAGTTGGCACAATGCCGGGGTTGCTTGTCCTATCTACGAGCTTCTTCATCAACACATACCTGAGGGTTACTATCTGGTCGCTGATACCACATTCTCATGAGGGACATCAAAGCCCCAATGAAGGTCAATGCTGCTTTGCCACACAATACTGCTAAGCATGAGGCATTGCTTGCCCTGGATTGCCAGCTGCTGTCCTACCAGCAGACAGCAGAATGGGGCATGCGACAGCTGCATGCAGGCTTTGGACAGCTGCGTGTTCCCTTGGACATCAATGACCCACAGGGTTGTGCAGAGCTGCTCAAGGTTTGCATGTGTTCTGTCAATGTACGTGTGGAATGGGTGGAGATCTCGCAGATTTGGGAGGAGGCAGAGGATGACGATATATGGAACAACTTTGGTAATGTGCTGTTTGGTGAGATCCGTCATCGTGATCGGGTCTCTCGGTTTCATTATATAGCTCAGTAATGCAGACATTGCTCATACAATTGAGTCAAGTATAGTAGTTAAAGAGTGTATGCTACAAGTATGTTCATTAATATGCGGTTACACACGTGACGAGCTCGAGGCAACAGTGGCCAGTGCATTGAGCCCACTCACATTAGACACTGTATCCTGAGGGCGGCTGGGAGTTGGTGAAGGGCTGTGGACCTGCAGATTGTAGGTGAAGTGGGGTGTGCAAGGGGAGAACATGTTGTATGAGCAATAGTGGCTTCTTGGAGTGCATGGGGAGTAGTGTTTCTGGGTGGTGTGCAGGGAGTAGCCGTCACGGCGGGACCAACAGTCAGAAGGGTGCATGAGAGCTTGCATTTCAACACGAGCCTGGAGACGTCAAAGCTCCATCTCCTGCTGCTGGAGCTGTTGCTGGAGCTGGAAGATGTGGTCTTCTAGAAGGCGGTTATGTGCCTCAAGCTCACACTTATCCTCCCTCAGAGCCTTGAGCTCCCCCTGAATGAGCTTCTGCGCAAAGTGGGCATTGTTCTGGGCACTACACTGAGCTGGATCGAGGGTGCTGACAATGGCACTCATGAACTGCATCGTTTGGGCACACCATAAGGCTGGGGTTGGTTTCGAGGGTGCACTAGACTTTGCTGTGCAAGGTACCTTGGGCAGAGATGCTGCCGCTGGTTTCTTCAACGGCTTTGCTGGAGCCTCAACCACCTCAACCTTAGAGTCGGCCTTGTCATCAGCCTCCTTGACAATCCCAACACCCTCCTGGTCTTGCTGTCATTGAGCTCGATGAGACACGCCTCCTCGTCGATGAGACCATTGATCTCTTTGGTCTCCTCAATGTATGATGGCATCTCCCCTTCACCCGTTGGCTTGCTTTTGTTGGCAAGCTGGAGAATGGTGCAGAGTTAGTGCCCATTTCAGTTGAATACACACCAGACTCACCTGATTGAACTTGCTCCACAGTGTCTTCCAATTGCGCGTGGGGCAGCCATTCTCCCATGCCCACGCATTGAACAATGCAGTGCACTGCTGCCATTCAGTCGGGCCTCTCAGCAGCTGCTCCCTGAGGATATCATACAGGGCTCTCAGGTTGAGCGTGGAACAATTCTGCGCTCCCTGGGCCTGCCTGCGAGCCTTCGGTTTGCTTGGCTTCGTGTCTTCATCAGGGTCATTGCATGCTGCCTTGGGCTTCTTTGACAGCTCCTTTGGCACCTCCTCAGCAGTCTATTTTGTGCGCTTGTCAGAAGACAACATGGTCACTCAGGGCAGGAGCTCCAGCTTGCACTTGGGACTCTTGTTGTACCTGGCAGGTGATGGCAGAGTGTGTGAGGATGTGGGCAAAGGCATATGGCCTGTGGGAGTGTAAAGTTGCTGGGGTAAGAATTGGAAGTGAAAGTCAGACGGAGGGAAAGGGGGGAAGGGCGGCGCACCCTGCATGCCAGAACCACCATTAGGCAGCTACAGCCTGGAGCCCGAAGCACTGGCTCCGGACAGCTGAGCACTCAACGGGAGAGGTTGCTGGAATGGTGAGTTCTCGGGCCTTGTGAACTATGTATTAGTATTGTTTCAGAAGGTTGATGGGGACAATAGAGTACTTACATCTATAAAGACAAGTGCAAGGAGTTTGAAAAGCAAGGGTGTAGTTATGGGATTAGTACAATATGAGGAAGAAGAGAGCGCGACATGACACAACACAACACAACAAGCGACACGGTCATGGGCGCTATGAACAAGATCCCAGATTATGTTGGAGCTCGAACAAATTCCTAACAAGGTTAATGTTACATAAGCTATGGATGTCTTACAAGTTAGAAGGGGAGGTCCACCATCAGCAGGGTCTGAATCTTGTTCGGCATCTCAGCTGTTAGTGCAGATCCAGCATTTACTGACACTCCAACATCCATAAATTCTTATGAGAAGTCATCCAGTGTAAGGAAGGGTAATCCGTGGAGCTTTCAGAGATATTGGGCGCTTATTGGCGCTGACATAAGCCAGGTGCACTGCTGGACTGGTGTGTGCACAAGGGTTAGAGCCTGTTCGGCTGTGGCAACATTGTTGGTGGGTGCCTGTAGCACCAGCCAAATGATAAAGATCCGACAATGTTCCGGCAGCTCGGTGGTTGCCCCATAGCCGCCCATATGTGACTTCTGTTACCTGTGTGATCCCGTGTGACACAACGTATTGCGACGTGTTGCGTGCCGTCTCCTCTTTGCTTTCCACCATGTTTCCTTGCTCTTGCTGCTCTGTGCTGGTGCTTCTATACTATAAGAATGACTACACCTCCCAATTCTAGTGATTTACAACCTCCTGCTCCCCCTCTACCCCCTTCCAATGCTAATGGCCATATGCCCAAGGCTGTCTGGAAGGACCGTGACATCCATATGTTGCTGGACCGGGCAGACAGGCACAAGGCCAAAGGTGGAGATGGAATGAACTTCTCGGAGACTACCTGGAAGAAGATCAGCCCATGGGTTGACTCGGTGAGGGTGACTGGGGGAGAGAAGTTGTGGACCTTGTGCAAGGCCAAGTGGCATGCGGTAAGCACATCCTCTATTGTCGTCTGTGTACCTGTGCCTCAGACCAGGTCAGCTCCACAAAACTCTTGAGCTTGTTGAGCTTCTCGCTCATGGAGGAGGTGGGGGTGCTTCAGGTTTCACCTGGTCCCTGAGCATGGTGCCAACATCACACCTGTTGACGAGCCGGTGTGGGCAGTGTTTGTGAAGGTGCGCTATATGTCGGGCACGTCATTTTCCTTCTTACAACCCCTGTCCAGGCCCACCCTGAAGCAGAGCAGTTCCATAACAAGGGCTGGCCTTTTTATGAGAAGATGGTGGCTTTAATCCCTCATAATCCAAAGGGACAGCGTGTCTACTGTGCTGGTCGTCCTCGTAAGGCTGCCCAGCCTGTGATGCAGGTTGACTCTGAGCTGGAAAGTGAAGAGCCCTCTGTCCAGGAGACCCAGGATTCTCAAGAGCCCTTCATGGACCCAGTCAAGTTGCAGGTGAGTGTCGCTCTTTTATTCGGTGAGCACTCTGTCTGATTTCACTGCAGCCGCATACCAGAAGACTCAGATAACTTTATGATCATTTCCCGTTAGTTAATATAACACCTCAATTATCACCTTTGGGGGCACAGAAGCTGTCCTTGGGCGACTCAACCAGCCAGAACAAGCTACACTTCTTGATCACGGTATGATCATCACCCAGTTCCCATGCAGCCGAGCAGGTTTGCATACACGTCCTTCTTCCCTGCTATCAATGATAGTACTTAGCTGCAAGTCTGGCTACTACCTACTCCATTGCACAATGCATACAACAGATTGATAGTCAGAGTCAACCCCGCCCGCAATGTCCTACTACTACTTACTACTAATCACACTATTATACTGCATTACCATGATTACGACATGATTAACAGTGATTCAAGGTGATGAAGAACGAGAACGCGCGCGCGAAGGATCCAGTCATGAAGTATCTAATTATTCATCATCCTCATCGTGGCGGACATGCGCCACCGTATCGTCATAGCTCAGCGACGCCTCTCGGACTTGCGAGCCTTCGAGCTCTCTCCTCCCTTTGGCCGCCCATCCTTCTCGGACCTGCGTAAATATAGACAAACTGTGAGCACGGCTACTAGTATACCTCAGATCCGCACAACTGAACACTTACTTGTCCTTCCCCTTCCCCTTCTTATCCGCCACCTTGTTCTCCTTGCTCTTCCTCATCTTCTCAGTGTCTGCCTTTGACTTCTACTCAACCTTCCGTTTCTTTGTGTTCGCCCCACCATCGCGGTCATGCTTGCGCTTCCTTGTCAGCCTAGCATTCCCATCCGCAGCTTCCTGGGCTTGCTTGCGCGTCTTGCGAGGAGACAGCGCGAGTGGAGAGAGTACCAGCGCACGGCCTTCAATATCCCTCCCAGAGACCCGCCTGCCAGATGAATGCATGTCGTTGTGCCTCACGCCTTCCCCCGCATGCTCCTCGCGTGCATCACGTATGCCGCTCATTGTGGAGGCCGGCTGTGGGGCATTGCCCGAAGTGTGGTCCGCGGCAGTACGGGGAGGTTCCAGCAACGCAGGAGGAGCAACATTGCCGGGGAGGCTGGCCTCCTCGGTAAACATTGCTGCATCACTACTCGGATCAAGCTGGTCATACTCCGAGGTCTCGGCGTCTGTGGTCGTCGCCCTGTCGACTTGAAGGACAGGAAAGCGAATAGGGATAGGGTCACACGGAAAGGAGAGTGCCTGATGACGGCTTGGCTGCAATATAGTAGGGACTGAGTGTGAACCTGGGGTCAAGGTCTGTGGCTCGATGGGGACCTGCGTCGATGAAGCTGGCATAGGTGGGTGTAACATGGATTGCTCGTCCTCCAGGGCAACATCCGCACCATCCCCATCAGAGAGGTCAGTGGCCAGCTGGCTGAAAGGTATGGTGTGTAACTCTGGTGACACTGATGGCAGGCGAGATGGTACACAGGGTGGACTGGAAGCTGCCCGAATCAAGTTTGTGACTGGACCTACAGATGGTGGAGCAGCCTGAGAGCTCTGTTCACCGCAGGGGGATTGTGCGATATGATTCGAGCCGAGCAAAGTGGTGTTCGAAGAGCTGGTGGCTAAGTCGGCGAAGAGGTTCAAACTTGCTGCGGCATTGAGCGCAGTGGCATTCTCCCATGCGTCGCGCTTAGATGGTGACTTGAATGCCACAATGCGCATGCGCCGAGGAGTGCTCACGGGAGGGAGGGAAGTCTGGCCCAAGGTGACGGGTGGCAAGAACATGAAGGGACCGCCAGTAGACTCCGCATCCTTGAGGCGTTCCTGCAAGGCCTCAAGGCGACCGATCTTCAAAGCCTCGACCTTGTCAATCCCCGCATTGCGCCACTCCGACGGAATGAAATCATCGGGATTGGCCTGCACGGTGGTGAAGTTGAGGCCTCGCGCTGCCAGATACTGTGAGGCTGTAGTGCTTTGTTAGTACGAGTACAAATCAAACCACAGCTTGCCACAAATATCTCACCCCACAACGCTTGAAGGAAGGCCTTCAGGACGTCCGCGCCTTGTGAGCGGTTCCACTTGTCGTCCCAGTCCAGAACGGATGGCCGTCCGCCGTCGTCGTATTGAAGGCGAGCATCCCGACGCACGGGGTTGCGCACTGAATGTGCTTTGTTAGTACTAGTTACGCAAGAGGACAACCACACATACGCAGATTATGGTCGCAGAACTCATCAAAGGAGTTCTTCTGGTCGGGCAAGAATGAGAACTGTGCACCTTGCTTGAACGCGCCCGCTGTCACTCTGAGGGCTGTCAGATGGCTGGGCAGTGAACAATATAGCATGAGGACACTTACTGACCACGGCGCATCACGCCGTCCTTATCGAAGTACGCATAGAGGAGGTGGAAGCCGACGTTACCGACCTTCGTATAATCCCAGCCGGGATAGTTGTTCAGATTGTTGAAGAGCGCGTCGTCAAGATGCATCTGATTCCTGGCGGGTGGTCAGCAGAATGTCAGTGTGATCTCCAAATAGCACTCACTGAAATGGAGCATCAGGGTCATTCCTCTGCTCGGCTATTGTGTCCTCCACCTTCATCTCCCAATACTCGCGCTCCTCCTCCGGTAGGGCAGCGAAGAGCTGCGCGACAACCTGTTGGCGGTCTCCGATGTCGCTGCGCTCAAGTGCTTCATCCACCTTCACCTTATTCTCCTTGGCCCATAGCTTCGAAGGCGCAGGGGCCCGCGGCTTCAACTTCTGAAAGTAGGGAGAGACATCCTTCAAAGACTTCGCAAGGATGGTGGTTGGGAGCTCGCCTTTCTCCTGCATGAGCCTCTGCTTGTTGCAGAACCAGGTACGTACTTTCTGTCGGATCATCAGTGTTAGACCTGTGCCAGGTGGTCTACAGTCTCTGCTACGCCCTTGGCTTTGGCTACATTCATGGTGAATGGGTGGAGAACCCGTGGGCTGAACACAACATCGCCGGCCTGGTGACCAAGGAGATGACCACTGGCGGCCGTCACGACGCGCTCAACGACCTCTTCAACTTCTGGAATTGTGTCAAGCTAGAACGCCTGGGTGTGTACTTCGATAACCTATCCCACGTCATGCAGCTGACCTTCTTCCAGTCGAGTTCCTGACGAAGCAACTTGAGAAGGCTTACGCTGCGCAAGAGGAGACCACTGAAAGCTTCGCCAACATGTACGCGCTCATGGGAGCCACCAACTGCACTCGTTGGGCGAAGATGGATATCAACACCACTGCTCCCACACCAAGCAACTGGAGAGAGAAGGAGGCCGCCTATGAGAAAAGTATATACGTTTTGAACCATGCCGATGGTAAGTACTCTGCGGGCTCAGAGCCGAGTCTGTCTCATGCAAATCTCAGTGCCGTCATGCAAGAAAGCTCTCAACGAGCTGGTAGTTGCACATGAGGAGGGCGAGAAGCCTGCACTGGACAGCGCAATGACGCACTTGTGCAAAGGCACCGCATTGTTCATGAAGACCGGCATTGAGCTGGACCTTCAGCAGTACGTTGTTCACGTGCATCTGATCGTCTTGTGCCGCATTTAACTGGGCATTTATGCAGATTCACTTTGCGTCAGCGCATGTCGCTAGCCTCTGAGAACAAGAACGACGGGTCGCCGCACCTGCTTGCCGATGGATGGCGCACGTTTTGAACCACCTTTGCTCCGTGGCGTTCCGAGCAGCAGAAGTTTATGCCCCTCTTGCCGCTCCCTGACGAGACGACACCAACATCCTTAGACGACAACGACAGGGAGGACGACAGGGAAGAAATTCTGGCGTTACCTTCGGACTTCAATGCGGCCAAACTGGAGGCTTACAATCTGAACAATCTAGCCGTCTATGAACTCAAGCTTCGAGTGGGGTTGGCCTTCGATCTACTGCAACAGGTGCGGGAAGCTGTCAAACACTCGGCGGCGCATGTTGAGCAGAAGACCCATGATGCTCGCACAAAGAGGGACCACCTCAAAGAGCAGACAAAGATCAATGCATCGCGCGATCGTAGTAAGTTCGAGGCACGTCGTTACAACCACAACTTCTCTTGTATACAGGCTCTCCGTCTCCTTCTCAAGACGTCGGCTCCTGAAGACACCATGGAGGCGAACCTTTGCCGAATCAATCTCAATAATGATCTCAAGATGGTGAGTCTACTGGCTAATCGTACTCCTGGGGACAGCAAGCGGCTCACGAACGCCTTGTGGATATGGTCTGTCTTCTTGCCGCCGAAGAACAAGCGCAAGCAACCAGACCGCAAGGGGAAGGCCAAGGAGGTGCCCGATGACACTGAAGAATCGGCAGAAGGTGCACAATGGGCTTCCCAAGGTACGACATGTGTGCTTGCATGTTGAGTTTCTTAGCTGATGTTGTACTCGATTCCACACCAGCCGGCTGCGCTCACTGGCATTGCACTCACATGCAGAAGACGCAGGCCGACACATTTGTGAACTACGCTTGCGGCGACTTCCGACACGCATACGCAGGTTATGATACGCTGCATAACTGTTGGCTTGAGGTCGCACATCAGGAAGGCATCGCACCAGGCGCACGTGCATACGCTCACCAGCAAGCGGCCATGTATGCCACCATGCGGGACGAGATTCGGGTCACCTTCGACAAGGTGCGCAAGCCTGGGGTGCATCGCGAGCAGATGGATCATACCATGGTGCGTGCTCCAGGCTCTCCTTCTCTCAAGCTGTCGACTTAGGTGATCGTCTTATGCAGTCGCCTCGCGACCACTTACAGAATGTCACCACCAATGCTGATGCTTACCACGAAGTTCTGATGATGCTGAACATGACCTGACCCTGATCATGTATGTGTCTTGTGCATATATGCTGCCAGTGCCTCCGAACTTCTTCTATACATTCTCCCTCTCCGAATGAACTCCATTTGTGACATTATGTTTGCTTGACTCATGTAAGTATGTCGTGTAATGCCATCTGAGCCGACGTACGCAGCTGCCGAGCTCGGGGGAGGAACCAATGAGGATAGACACTCGGATCACCTACAGTGTCGTCCGAAACTACTACTAGTCGACATCACGCTGACCAGCTTCAGCACTGCCCTCGAGATTAGCCGCGCACGCGCATCATGCACCGTGACTCGCTTGTAGCCCAAAACCTCCTCGACACGTCCATATATAGTGTTATGAATGCAGTAAGGACCGCGCTCATTGGCATGCACTCATCCCGACTTGACTCGGACTGCCTGTTTCCTGCTTACCTCATTTTGTTTCCTCCCTTGACCCACACTCCGACCTCAACCCTGGACCTTCGATGTTTCCCCGAGGCTCGTCCTCAGGCTTTTGATGTCCCCTGTCCCCTTGACATCTAGTAACCTGTCTGACCGGGTACTAAGTATCTGACACCGCGGCACGCCGTTAAAACACGTCTACTTATACGTGTTATATTAAAGCTCTGTGCTATGGCCACTAAGCTACCCACTTACTAACCTTCCTTCTCCTCCTCCTGCTCCTCCTATCCTCTCTTTCTCGGTACTGACCTCGTGTACGCAATCCGACATCAGTAATTTCAGAACAATTTGCAGGGGCTCACCCACGCTGCTAGTGTGTATATTACCCATATAACCCATAATTATCAGCACCATAGAGAGTCCACAGTGATGACGAAGTCTAGGGGACACATGATAATCAGGCGATAATGACTGTGCTAATCAACTATGCACATCGCAGCTGGCCGCAGTGGGTGCCTCCCACGAGGACAACGATGATAATCATCATGTGGATGGTCTCTGGTACCCCACACCATGCTCCTGCTCGTCTCCGTGACCAAGACTGTGATAATCAATGTGCTATGTTAACTAACACAAATGATCATGAAGTTATCTGAGTCACCTCCGCATACACCTCCCCGTACCCCTGCTTCAGCGTCCCAGGGCATGGCAGGCCTGGCTTCAGCCAGTGTCAAGCGCAAGGCAGCTGTACCTGTCCTGTCAGCGGAGAAGCGGATCCGTCTGAGCACAGGTCATACCCTTTGTGAGCTCCGTGATAGTCTCAAGCACTTTACGGATGTCTTTGCTGCTGTCGGCTCAGGTTGTTCAATTGGCCTCGATGCTACCCCGGTCCGCAAGAACAAGGCAGTCCAGCGCATGGAGAAGCTCGAGGGTGCATTGGATGATGGTCAGAAGCTGGACTTGATGGATCTCTTCACGAAGAATGTCACAATGGCTGATGCATATCTGGCTATTGAAAGTGAGGGTTTGCAGAAGCGATGGATCAATCAACGTCTCAGTGAGGCTTTCTAGTTCCAGTATTATTTACATGTTACCAATGTGCACCTGATAGTCCTCCCACATTGCTTGTGCAATACAATCACGAGCCGCCTCTGCATGTCTTTGCTCGGCTTGGGTAGGGGGTCCCACAGCTAGGTCTCCGTAGCCATCAATAGCTGGAACATCATCAAGGATGTCCTTGAAGTCGAGGATCTCTTGAGGATCATGTTCACGGATGAAATTATGAACACCAACAAGGCCAGCAGGAATCTGTGCTTGCACGTCCATGTCGAACTGCGATGGGTGGTCGAGTATATTGAAGCTAGAGTGAGACACAACAATAGATGAGAAATGGTGAGGTGAACATATCCGTAGCGACATTTTAAGACTCCAAAGATACGCTCAATCACATTACGTCCAGAGGCATGGTGGAGGTCGTATAACTCCTGAGGAGTACGGGGCCTATCTGCCAATTAGTTGAGCAGATGGCAAATTGCAAGTAGCACTTACTGCACATGAGCCCGGCCCCATTCTGCAAGGTGATAGCGAACACTCCGATAGGGCACCAGGAGGGCATCACACTGCACAAATCCTGCATTTGCAAGATAGCATCACCCCTCTGGGATTGCAAAGTCATTCAAGCGTGCATCATTATACATGTACGAGTCTGAAGCAGACCCATCCCATCCAGTCACGATGTAGTAGAATGTCATGTCAAAGCCACAGGCAGCCAGAGTGTTCTGTGTAACCTGGCCTTTGTAATCCCGAGCGAGCTGACACTTGGCGGCAGAAGGAGAGCAGCGGATGTGTGTCCCATCAATTGCACCAAGGACATTGTCAAAGTATGGAAAGAACTTTGGATTGTCCTTGATACAATCGGGGATGGGGGCATTGCGAGGAGGGAGGTGAACATATGTGTTGTAGAATGGGAAACACGCTATGCTCCGAGAACCTCCTGATAGTACCTACAAGACATGAAGAAGAATGAAAGCTAGCACTCAAAAGGGGTGCTTACTTTGAGATTGTCTAGTTAGCGTGCTGAAAGTACTCCCCGACTGCACGAATGCGAAGGCCGATAACTGATTTGTAGAGAAGATGGCCACTTTCTCATTCAGTGAGATATGGCGGGAGTCTTGCAAACCACTGGCCCACAAAGCTGCAACAAGAGCATGGAATACATGCTTTCTCATTCCGAGCTCATCCTTAATGCGATCGGGGTGACCATTCAGGAGCTCCATGACCCAACCATGTCCAGACAAAGCCGATGTATGGTACGGAATGTTTTCCAGCAAAGGTGTGACAGTGAGAGTTACTGCAGCCATAATGAGGTGTACTATATAGGCAAATGCCCATACTAGTAGCATACATCGAGTTGGATCGAGGGGCCGAGGCATATTGTGGCAGGGAAAGAGGGGTAACAGAGGGCAGCAGGCAGGAGACAATTTACGGTCAACAACCCTAACCCAGCTTGCCATGGCCGGCAAGTGCCGGCGTCACCCTGTGACTTTAGACACCAGACTGTCCCACGGATGGGCACCCACTGACAATGTTGCTGCAGCCGAACAGGCTCTTAAGATTTATAGGCCTTTAGGTGCTTATTTGGCGTTGTGGGGGCGTGATAGCTTTTGTTCAGTGCTTGCATAAGTAACTGGTAGACAAAGCATATTGGGCATCAAAATGGTGCTCAATCTGGTAGCCCTAACCCTATGCCAGCATCTAGACAGTAAGCATTATTTGTTACATGTGATGATGTAATAATAAGCCACAACATTAGTACCAGTCAACTGAGTCTGAATAATATTCCCACAGGGATTGTTTCTCATAACAGCATCCATTGGGATATCTCCAACATAAAGGATGATTTTTCAATTCCTCATCAATCATAATTTGTCATGTTACCATCTGGTCAAAGCTCTTTCTATTTATGCTTTGTTTGCCCAATGTTAACTCTGAAAAAACTTTGTATGTCCCAGTCATAGCACCTTGTAGTTCTGCCTTGTAGGCTCCCACTTGTAGTACTGTACCATTTCAATCTATTCGGCACGTCACGTGTCACAGAGGCCCACAATTGATGATATTCCGGCGTCTGTCACGGGTCACCAGCAGGTTTGTCGAATTTGCCCGTCGAGCACTTACCGGTCTGCAGGAGCGGCGCACAACAGCGCACCCAGATTGTCCCGAAATTCAGGCCCCTGTCATGGGCAGGAGCCCATAGTGCTGAATTGTTGAACCAGTTTGACCCTGCCACAGATCACAGGCAGTGCTGAACTGTTTGAAATGGTACAGTATGCCCATATTTTTAGCTTGTAGCCCATTAGCCCCACTTGTGATAGCACTTGTTAGCACTTTGTTTTGTCTTTTTCATCCATGTGCCAGTAAGGCTGAGCAATAGGTCAGGTCAGCCACAGGTCGACCTGGAATTACCTAGATACGTGAGTTACAGGTCCAGGTCAAACAGGTCACAGATCAAACAGATTATTACCTATATGGATCTAGGTCAGGGTCTTGAGAAACTTTGCAGGTCAGAGATGACCTGTGCAAAAAATAATTTACTTTCAAATGATAATTCTTGCCATTTGCACCATCAAACATTTTCTTATGCACAGGTGATACAAGTACCTGTAGGTTACAGGTCAAACAGGTCCAGGTTGGCACAAATCTATGTAAGTATTGATTTTGTTGGCCACAGGTACCTGCTACAAGACAAATCTGAAGACAATCATTGGACTCTGATAGATACCAATGGCAATTATAAGGCAACTGAGCCTGCCAAGACTAGTCATAAAGATGCTACTGGCTTTGTAGCTGCTGGTGGGACACAGACATCGCCAAGTCCTAGTAACGTAGTCATAACCCAGAAAGATAAGTGCAAGTGGGATAATGACAATAAGGCTAAAGTCAGTTAGAGCAAATCAGTAAAAAGGATCAAGGCTGGTCAGCCTCCAGCAGGTAGCAAAAGCATCCATAAATCCCCTTGGAATTCCATGGACTAGAGTTGCACCTATGACAGCCTGTTGATAATCCTTCTTTCAGTATACATCAAGTGCCAGCTAGTATGAGACATGATGTTTATGACATCAGTGAACTTCTTGGACAAGCTGGAGTAAAACTCACCTATATATTGGCTACAAAACCCACTGCTACCCTCCAGCAAGCTCATGATCATCTCTGGAATATGCTGGGTTGCATTGATACAGAGTCAGAACTGGATGGAAGGACCTATACAGATCTATGCTCTATTGCCAGGAACCTCTTTGCTGTGGATGAGCCAGCCTATAGAACTTAGAAGTCGTCATTGCTCAGGGCATGCATTCATGATGGTCATCTGGTCATAGACAACAGGGGTTTTTGGACCTGTGAGGAGAGCCTATGGAAACATAAACCTGCTAAGCTGGAGAACCATTGAGGGAAGTCAATTGGTCAATGGATCAATGCTCTGAAGACTGAGAAAACTCATAAAAATTGTCCCAAGTGTCAAAGGGCCATGCAAAATTACACTGAATATCAATCTGCCCACAGATTTTGTCCCATTTGTAGGTCATGATATCAAGATTCTAGTGAATAATCAAAGTGTATTCCAAGACCTTGGTCAGATCTACTGATTCTGTGGTATTGTTATTATGCAGATGATGAAGGAGGGGAGCAGGTTGTCTGCAGGTTCATTGACAAAGCTGGAGGGATATGTTTGACGATCAGCTGGTGACTGGTCTACTAGAACAATGTCGTGAATTTCTCATCAAAGAGATTACAGACTGTAAATGTTAAGACTGTGCGTGCTGGAATGCAGTCCAGGTGAAGTCCAGAAGGATGCATGCAGAGGATGAAGACTTCAGCAAAGCTATTAATCAATGCCTTGAGGATTCACAGGGGTCTTCAATTTAGGACGGACAAGAGATCTGGATTTTATACTAGAGCAAGCAAGAGATAATACCAAGTAGGAGAGAAGTCAAGCCAGAGGTAAGAAGTCCAGCAAGAGTCGAGTCGGAGGTCAGAGGTTGGAGGTCAGAAGTCCAGTTGAAAGGATTGGACTATGAGAGAAGAGCAAACAGAATAGATTGAGCTCAGAGTCGTACCGGGGAGTATAACAAGATATCAGAACTGAAGTGTAAGCGTGGCTACAAGGAGGCTTATATAGTACAGTCCAAAAGTCCGGGACTATCTGCGCCACCAAAGCAGCCTGAACCCATCCTTTGCGCTCATCTGCCTATATTTGCACCCCGTTTGCAGTGGTTTGCAGGCTTTTGCAGGACCGGTTTTGCCCAAATTGGTGCTGGTCAGGCCCACAAGAAGCAGACTTGAGATGCCGTAGCAGCACTCACCATAACCGCTTGACTGAGGACAAGCGGATGATCAGCCAATACAAAGTATAGTAAGATCGAATTAACAGGCAGATGCAATCGAGGATGGATACAAGTGGAGTCAGATACAAAACAGATGCAGATAAGACCGGAGTCCAGGTCAGGTAAGAAAGCGGTAAGGGGTAAAGTGACTGACAATAGTAACACATGTTAGATGAACCAGAGTTGTGGAGTCCGGAGCAAGTCCAAACTGGAGTTGGTGCCTTGTGGGCATGGGATGTAACAGTAGACAGGGATGGCATGCAGATGGTAATCTATACTAGACTCTAACAACTATTATGAAATCA
The DNA here is from genome assembly GCA_016618145.1 of Sanghuangporus lonicericola. Lineage (NCBI taxonomy): Eukaryota > Fungi > Basidiomycota > Agaricomycetes > Hymenochaetales > Hymenochaetaceae > Sanghuangporus > Sanghuangporus lonicericola. The sequence continues at coordinate 9,448 of WJSG01016131.1, read as the reverse complement.
CTCAGAGCGGCAGAGAAAGTTGCTTGCTAGGTTGGAACTAACATATTATATATAATTGAATACAAAGATTTCCCATAACATACAATTGAGTACAAAGATTCCCAATTCCTCATCAATTGTCCCTACAAGAAATGGCCTACTTCCAAACAAGTTAGAGAACAGATACAATCAAGAACAGATACAAATGGAGTCAGAGTCAAGCAAAGATAGATAAGCAGAGGTGGATACAAGTGGAGGCAGATGAGACTGGAGTCCAGGTCAAGTAAGTAAGCAGAAAGGGGAGAGGTGATCGACAATAGAAAAACATGTGAGATGGACAAGAGTATTGGAGTCCAGGAAAGTCCAGACCAGAGTTGGTGCCTGGGCAATATGGAATGTAACAGATCAGGTGCCACTTCTCATCCTCTCCCTCTGATGAGCAGAGAGAGGCTACAGGAAGAAGCAGAAGTTGGGGTGAAGATGGTGATACCCATGTGGTGTGGTTACCACAGTTAAGGAGGGACTTGCAGGAGGCAGACATATTTAGTGTATTTTCCTGTATTGAATGAATTGACCATGATCATGTCAAGCTGTAATGTTTTTCACCACCATGGCAATGATACTTGATACAATAAGTACTGAATACTAAGTATGTATGACACAACACTAATACAATAAGTCTACAGATCATACAATCACATTGGGCACATACAAGTATAGTTCTGCGGAGTAGAGACACTTCATTACACCTCTACCATCCTCAGTGGCGACATGGGTCATGTCCATGAGCTCAGCCCCAGTTGAATGCTGCTCAGTAACTTCATGTGCACCAGTGACCCCTTGTAATAGGAAATGTGGACAACCATGTCCTCAAATTTGGGGTTATAAGAATGACCTTGGTGCCCTCCTGGATGTGGTAGTGCTGCAGGCTCGAGGTCTCCATCCCCGCAAGGGGGACCACTTCTGGCCCAACACTGGACACCACTGGGTCAGCTTGAACATGAATGTGCCAGCTCTTTGGCAGTTATCACATCTTCCCAGAATCATTGGTAAGGTCTAGGGGATACTTACTGTAAAAACTTGACACCAGGACCTCCAGCGTAGATATATACCGAAAAATTGCTGTGGGAGATGGGGACAGTGTTCTCAACATCTTCGAGGAAGGATAGTGGCAGCTATCCACATGCCTGAGTATGGGGGAATAGAAGTAACAAACACTGGACTCACCCTTTCCAAAGGTTTTGTCATTGTCATAGTTGTGAGGTATTTTTCAAATCATGCAACACCTGTTGTGTTCACCAGGGCAATGTGCCCAGCAACTGCCAGGCAAGCAACACTGAGGATGGTCTATGGCAAAAGGAGTCCTCTGCATGTGATACACAGTGTAGACTTGTTGTCCATATCAACAAAGACATGGACCTGCTATTTTGGAATGACTAGCACAATATTGTGGCACTAGGCAGATTACCATACCTCAAAGAATAGGGGTACCACAACATCAAGAGTTTGGTAGCAGTTCTTGACATCAGCAGAGAGAGTGGCTAACCAATGTTACATTTCATTGAACTATGGAGTAGGGAGTCTTACCATGATGGTGATGGAGTTGTGAATCATGATGGTTGAGAGAGAGTTTGAGTATATGCCTGTTACTTGTCTCTGTTTGCCACCATGGCCCCATGGTTTTTTCTTTGGATCACTGATATAGGTTGGTAGCTAAGTGCATGTCTGCTAAGCGCTAGCTAGCACAAATACAAGCAGTGCTTTAACAGCCATCTGCCAAAGGAAACAGGATTTTCAAATGGCATATATGCAAACGCAAACCACAAATAGGCTAAGTGGTGGTCCAGAGTGCAAATGGGCTTCTAGTCATAAGTTATAACATGGCACATCCTCAAACGAGAAAGTGCTTAAGTTATCTAGGAGAAAGTACTGGATGTCACTAAAGGGGTCAAGGGACTGAAAACGATTATCTACGAAGGAGTAATGGAAGTATTGAGTATAGTAGTAGCAACAGACAAGGACACCTTTGCCCATGTGGTAAGCCCAAATACCCCTGTGCAGGATGCGCATGGTGGGCTTGCCATGCTGGTATTGAAAGTGGTCTTAGTACCAGCCCATTGAAGCATAGCCAGTGATACATCAAATGAAATGCAAAATGAGTGTCATTGCCCACCAAGTCCCTTAAAAGAGAAGGTGCCAGTGTGGTGGAGATGATGAAATAAGACATGGTGAAGATATCAATGGCTGCAGTACACCCTGGAATTTGCATTGGCTTTCTGGCACTGCACTTTAGTAGTGTAGTCAGTAATGGGGCTCTTGATGAATATGTAGGAGGTTGGAAAGGTGCCTCTGTAGTAATAAAGTTCTTGATACAACATGTGTGCTTGACATCTGTGTTGACCATATCATTCCCTTCAATTTCTGAGTAGGATTATGATCAATAAGGAACGAAGAGAATTATCCTTTATAGATAATGATTCCTGCCAGCAAAGATAACAACAACTAATGTCTGTGGGATAGTATCCCAAACTCTGATAGGACACAGCAGAATTATGTTAGTGTAGGTAAGAACTGAGTAAGAAACTTTCTTATATCCTGGAACCCCAGATCAAGGTTAGGGGTGCACAGCCTTTAGGGTTGGCCCAGCTCTAAATGGTGAGCCCATGTATGTTGAGGAGAGTGAGCTCCCTCAGGTAACATCTTTCTTGATTCTCTCTGGTTAGAGCTGTAAGATGTAGGAGAGATGTATTTGTCTATGGGTCTAAAAATCTCCATACTATGACGTCTTTTTTTAACATTTATTCGCACTGCGTGCACACATCTTGTGCTTGTCCCGTGCACACATAACTTCATTAGGTACAAAAACATATCAAATTCTGGCCTAAGTCTTCAAGCATATGACTGTTTCTTGCAAGATTTGAATGTTTCTGGAGACGGAAAGTCGTCAGAAGTCATCAGAGACACAGTACAGTGGGGAGAAGGTTGGGGGCCTGAAGCACCTAGTATGAAGGTTTTTTTGTACATTTATTCCCCCCGCGCGCATAACTTTCACTTGCGCACGCATAACTTGATAGGCGCCCATAAGATGTCATAAACTCGTCTGTATTCCGAGTTCTCTGACCAAGATACGACTCATTATGCATCCTTTCGCCTGCTGAGCAGAATGACCGTCTCAGGTCGGCATACAAAGCAGAACCAGGACTTGAGGGGTGGAGGACCCTGGGACCCCACTTCCGTTCTCGGAAATCCCAGATAATCAGGCGCTTATTCCATCTCGCCAGATAAGATATGCCGAAAACGGAAGGCAGGCGCTTCAGGCCCCAACCTCCTCCCCACTGTACTGCGTCTACGACAGCTTATGACGGCTTCCGGGCTCCAGAAATGTTCGAATGTGGCAGGGAACAGTCATATCCTTACGGACTCAGACCATAATCCGGTATGTTTTTGTACTTTCACGGGCACCTATGGAGTTATGTGCGCGCGGGACACGCACAAGATGTGTGCGCGCGGGGGGAATAAATGTACAAAAAAGCCGTCATAACCTAGTATCCATCTTGGGCATATCTTATCTGGTGAAATGGAGTAAGCACCCGATTATCTGTTATTTCGAAAAGGGAAGTGGGGTCCTCCACCCTCCCAGGGCCTCAAGTGCTTGTTTTGCTTCATAGTCTGAGCTTCTACCATAATCCTGCTTAGCAGAAGGCAAAAGGATGCAGAGTGAGTTGTACTCTGGGTCAGCGAACTTGGAATACAGATGATTTTCTGACATATTACAAGCACCTATCAAGTTGTGCGCGCAATCAGATAAATGTACAGAAAAACCACCGTACCATACATGGTTAGGCCCAGCAAGCTGATCCCACCAGTCCCAGGGCCCAGTCTGTCTGCCCTGTTGGAGTCATCTGATCCAAGTATATGACTGTAGACCAAGAAGATGATGTGATATAGAACAAGCTGCTATGTGTGCAAGTATATAGTAAGACAGGTTCTCCCTCTGACATCTCAATATCCACACACTGACTGCTGACTCAGCTTCCACCAGTGTCCCATTGTCCAAGTCTCCCTGCTCCATGTAGCCCCCTTCAAGCAAGGCGATGTCCTCATTGCCGAATTGATAATACCTCTCCGGTGTATGCATCCTAGGTCTGTGATCTCGACAATACAAGTTTTCAGTGTAAATGGAATCCCCTCACTGACAATTGTGTTCGTATTTGAGCCATCTGCTCACTGCTTCTCTCTTAACCCTTTCAACATGTTTGACACTCTCTTCATTGCCTGCCTCGCAATATTTTCCACATGTTGATGCTTCTTCACATGCCAGATGGCTTCATTGTATCCATCCAGGCACTGCTGTGCAACATACAAGATGCGATGGGCTGCATTATCTGCCATGATGATGTCCTGCACAATTGCTATAGATGTAGTTGGTGTATTGACAACTTGGCCCAATAACAGTTTCTTTGGTGGAAACTTCAGTGCAGGTAAGATGCAGTGATTTAAGCACTTTACTGTGGGGTTGTGATGGTCTGGCCAAGTGCGCGGCAGCTTCTCCCAAGCTGCTTTGTCAGTGTTATTCTCCCCGAGCTCAGGCACACATAATCTCTTAAATATATGCAACAGGAGCTTGTTGGTTCCTTTGATGCATCTGTTGATTCAAGATATATACACTGCCACAATGTGCATGCTATGTTGTAAGTAAGCCATGTGCCCATATGGCCCGATGAAGCGCTTTGGTACTGTACTGATCAGGGTCCGCCAAAACCTTATTTTGGTGGACATCTACAATACGCTGTGCCTGTTTATACTACCAAGTCATTAAATCTATCTGTCGCTCATCATCGCTCGCTCATGTGCCCAGTTTCCTGTTTCAACAGGTTATGAGCCCTGCAGCTCAAATTGCTCATTCTTGCTGTCCTTGTCGCCTCCTTGTCCACAACTGCTTGCAAACAGGCAGTAACCTCCCAAGCAACTGCTGTTTAATCGCAGCATCTTTTGACACCGAGCTTGCCTGTCTTTACCCCTCTACACCCATGACTACTACCACTCGACATGGACATTAAGCCTGGACAACTCCACGTTTCCCAGCTCATTCAGGGTAATCACGAGGTATGGCACATTTAAATGATCGCTGTCCTGGTCATGCTGGACCTACGGGATGTTGTCCGCCCAGCTTCCAAGGTCCCATCCAAGAATATGCCGAAGGGTCCGAAGGAGGTGCAGGCCCTGCAGAAGAAGCGGGAGATGGCCAGGTTGAAGATCATGCTTGCAATCGACCCTTCCCAGGTGCCTTTTGTCATGGGTATGGAAAGCCCTTGCCAGATGTGGGAAGCACTCGAGCAAGTGCATTGCTCTTTGTCAGTCAATTCCGCTCTTTCCCTTTGTTGTTCATTCCTGCGCATGGTCAAGAAGAGAGACAAGTGCACCATTGGTTGGGTTCATTGTGTCCACGCTCGAGCCCTTGAGCTCTCCCACACCCCCTGTCCTGCCACCACCGCTGATGTCATCCTCGTCATCACCAAAGGCCTTCCCCTACAGTATGCCCCCATCCTCATGCAGCTTGAGTTGCTTCCATTTGACTCACTCACCATCAGCACTGTCACCACCCACATTACCGGCTTTGAGGCTCAGCTCAGCCGCAGCCAGTCCAAGGTTTTGGGCCCCAACTTCACTGCTGCCTATGTTGCCCGCTCCGACATCACATGCCATCAGTGCAGCGGTGTTGGCCATTACATTTGTGAGCACCCGACTCCCAAGTCGCACTCCAAGCTGAAGAAGACCCAAGGAGCAGAGGGGAATGGAGGGGTGCCTTTTAACATGCATGGGACTCCGGTCCTATCTGCATCTGTTTTGTATCGGACTTCATTTGCATCCATCCTCGATTGCATCCACCTGTTAATTCAATCTTACTGTACTTTGTATTGGCTGATCATCCGCTCCCGCTTGACTCTGGTTGTTCACCTCCTTTACTTATGTCTTGGCTACTCCTCTGCACACTTTTGGACCTTACTATATAAGCCTCCTTATAGCCACACTTAGACCTCAGTTTTGATATCATGTTACACACCCTGTTATGACTCTGAGCTCGATTTGCTCTTCTCTTATAGTTAGTGATGCAGGGTCCAGTCTGGTCCAGTCTTTTGATCCTTTCTGGTCAGGATCACGACCGGACTGGTCCAATTTTTCAGGACCGGAACTAGACCAAGCACCCACTAGGACCGGACTGAGACTGCAGTCTAGTCCCAGTCTTGTGCAGTCCAAAACGGTCTTGGACTGGTCCAGACTGATCTCAGTACCAGAATTTTACTGCACCACCCAGTATTGAACTCGGGCCTTCGCCAAAATGGCTGGAAACACACAAGCACTCTACCAAGTGGGCCATAATGCATTTACAAGCTTTGTATACAAGTAGAATCAATTAGCTTGTGACTAAGATAAGATAAGATAAGCTTGATCATAAATGCGTAATCTGGGTCAACATAAGTCATGGTAAGCTCATGAAATGGCCAAACAATTCACACAACCTTCAAATAAATTTGAAAAATGGCGGGAAATTGGGAGGAAAATACCTGATATAATAGCCATCCAGGACCCTGCAACACTACTTATAGTCTGATTCCTCTGACCAGACTTCTGACCTCTGACCTCTGACCTCCAACTCCAACTCCAACTTATCTTCTTACTCGTTGCTTGCTCCAATATAAACTCCAGATTTCTTGTCCGTCCTAACTTGAAGACCTTGATGAATCCTCAAGGCATTCATCAATAGCTCCACTGAAGTCTTCATCCTGTTACATTCCATGCCACAAGGCACCAACTCCGGTCCGGACCTACCTCGGACTCCGCACCTCCGGTTCGTTCTCACATGTGATACTATTTTCGATCACTTCACCCCTTACTGTCTTCTTACTTGACCCGGACTCCGGACCATCTGCTTCCGCTTGCATCCGCCTCCGTGATCAGACTCCGTCATTCGATCCTTCGATTGTATCCGCCCTTCATTCGATCTTACTATACATTGTATTGGTTGATCACTTGCTTCCGCCTGACTCCGGTTCCGTACCTCCTTTACTTATGTCTTGGCTACTCCTCTCCGGACTTTCGGACTTTACTATATAAGCCTCCCTGTAGCCACGCTTAGACTTCAGTTCTGATATCTCGTTACACTCCCTGCTGATACGCCAAGGGGCGAAATGAGCGGATAACACCACACAAATCTCCAGCCAAGGACTGTATGCACGTAATTTATATGCGAGAAGGGAAGAGGCTCCTAACCAATCCTAACTGAACGGAGACCTATGTCCTGGGGGACTACGTGCGACTCCCCGAATGACAGGAGCGTCCGGAAAGGGGCGCGGAAACCACGGAGACGAATGGAGGGAACGGCACGGAGCCGGGACGGTAGGGAGGACTCAACGATGCCTGCCCGGACGGCGAGGGAACTTCCGACGCACGGACGCGACGACGGGCGAACCACGTAGGACATGGAGAGGAGACCACGGAGACAGTAGCGGATGGAACGGGTTCGAACTTATCGACTCGACGGCGGTAGGACTTCTTGACAGTGACGGCGATACTTTCGACGGTGAGCACGGAGCGACGGCGGTAGCCTTAGAGTTGAACTGTGGGGAGAACAGAATCTGAATTGCACGCCGCGCTACCGAAGGTACAAAAGCAAAGCTACCCTAACGACAGCACGCAAGCCTCGGAAAGCCCTCGCAAACGGTCCTGAGCCAATAGGGACGGGTGGAGCTCCTTGCGCACGGACCTGCTGTCAGCCTTTAACCATAGCTAACCAACCAGCGCGCGCGCCGAGCCCCAACCGGTTCGAAGCGCTGGCGACCGACGTTTACCCAAGATGGTGGCGCGGAGCTCCAACCCCGGCGATAACCACCTCGGCCAATCAACTGGCGTGGAGGACGCTCCAGAACCCCTCCGACCGTGCGTCCGTGACCGAGGCTGCGTACGAGACCTCGGAGCTGCGGCTAGATGCCTCGTCGGGGACGTGAACTGTCTGACAGGCCACCGCTTGGTGCGGACGAGCTGCAGACCGCGTTGTCCGGCCTGTGCGAGGGTTCGGACGGTAGGAACGGTGACGGAGCGATAGGGAAGGAGTACGGCGCTGCGACGAGCGTACTGGCCCCTGTAGGATGGTCGGGAGTACTGGGCTCGCTCCGGTGGAACTTCCGAAAGGGCGCAAATTCCGTGCATAGACGTGTCCGATACCTATCACCGCTACGACTCTGAGCTCAATCTATTCTGTTCGCTCTCTCTCAACGTCCGATCCTTCCGACCGGACTTCTGACCTCCGACCTCCGACCTCCGACTTCTGCTTGTCTTCTTATCTCTGGCTTGACTTCTCTCTGGCTTGGTATTATCTCTTGCTTATCTTCTTACTCGTTGCTTGCTCCGGTATAAACCCCGGTTCTCTTGTCTGTCTTAAATTGAAGACCTTCGTGGATCCTCAAGGCGTTGATCAATAGCTTCGCCGAAGTCTTCACCCTCAGCGCGTCTCGTTCCGGACTTCGTAACTCCGTCCGGACTTCCACCGGACTTCGTTCCGGCGCGCACGGTCTTAACACATCCTCTGTGTGCATCCTCCCAGATAACTCTGGAACTCTGTAACTCCAGACTTCACCCAGTTTTTGTCCCAGTGCACACAGTCTTAATGCAAAGATGGATTCAGTGGGAGTGGTGGTGGTACCACTGACCTGTCAGTAAAACCCTCAGACCAGTGTGCAGAACCAAGGGTTCGATCCTGCCCTGGGACTCAGTCGTCCCATTTACCACTAGGGGGTTTTAGTGGGTATGGCCAGTCAGATCACGCCAGAGGAGTTCCACACTACTTCCAGAGCATGTGCTGCACACAAAGGCTCTGAAAGTGTGCATAATCGCATTTCCTCCTTGGTGTTGGTGCTCAAATAATTGGGGTTCAAATTTCCCATATGGCAGTTTTGCAAAATTACGATTTGGTCATTAGTGTGCCTGGGTTGCACTTGCAACCCTGACAAATATTGATGTGCCTTTGGGACAATAGTGGTCAAAGGCATACATGCTCTGCCAAAATAAAATGGATTCAGCCCAGTACTTGCTCAACGCTTCACAACAATTCTACCATAGAATTGTTGTTACCATAGAATTGTTGTGAAGTGTTGAGCCAGTACTGGGCCGAATCCATCTTTGCATCCATCTGTGGTCAGAATGAAGGGTGAACCATTCCACTTTTGATTCTTGAGGACTGATTCTGATGTCAGTACTGTCTTGAGCTTGATGAAGGTGTGCTCATGTATGTTTGTCCACTTGCCCTGCAGTATATACTGCTCCATGACACATTGATATGCTGTGTTGCTTGAGTTTGCTACTGTCGGCACATCTTGTTGAGATAGGAGGAGGAGGACATGGAACATGGACAACGACCGACGTACGTAGATAGTGATACATAAGCGGACTTTCAAGTTTACTTTACTTTACT